>OX424576.1:27134619-27224784 GCA_949152435.1 Gastracanthus pulcherrimus | reverse complement strand
AGGTTTCGCACCCATACAAGATTACCGGCATTATTATAGTCCTATATATCCTTATTTTGACATTTTTCGACAGTAGCTTTGACTTAAGTAATCTGTTCACAGCGTAGAAGCAGGCATTACCCGAATGAAGTCTCTTATTAATCTCGGCTTTAATTTCGTTTCGATCATTTATAGTTGTACCTAAATATCTGAATTCGCTAACCTTTTCAAAAGTGAAATTTCCGACTCTGAGATCCCCCTCTGCTTCGCGAATGCCCAGTTTCTCCATGATCATATATTTCGTTTTCGATTCGCTCACTTCTAACCCCGTGTTTTTAGCCGCATTTATAAGGATTTCCGCATTTCTCGCCACCGTTTCACCATTATCTCCCACTATATCCAAGTCATCCGCATAGCCTAAAATTTGCGTTGTTCCGTTGAGTGTTGCGCCTAGCTCGCTAGCCTGCATTTTTCTAACAACATGCTCTAGCGTCAGGTTAAAGAGTACCGTTGAAAGCCCGTCACCTTGCTTCAAACCGTCGCGTATCATGAACGATTCGGATACATTACCGCCTACTCGGACCTTTCCAGTGCTTCCGTTCAGACATATTTGAATTAATTTTACGAGTTTTTTTGGTACGCCAAGGAGCACTAGGATTTCATACATTTTGCTTCGTTTGACAGAGTCGTACGCTTTTTTTAAAGTCCACAAATAGCTGGTGTATAGATAACTATATTATATACAAATGAAAAATACAATTTTGAATGATAATAAAAGTTTTTTAAAAATATATTTCATATTATTATGTTATAAACGCTTTCATTTGTATTTTGGATATGATTGCAACGTCAAATTTCATATCGCGAAATAAGTATTGATATTAGAAAAATATATATATTTCATTATTTTTAAGTGAAATGGCAATATAACAGTTTATTGAAAAATTAAGAAATTAAGACAAGATCTTATAAACCAATACCTTATATGTATGAATAAAAATAACTTTTTATAACAAAATTATAATATATACTATTATGTATTGATAATCTTTAAAACATTAATTACATTCTAATAATAAAGCACCATCTAATTATTAGATTAGAAATGGACAGTTAAATTGTGCCAATATTATTTTGAAACTAAAATTATATTGAAAGAATAGTTCAAACGAACTTTGTAACAAATAACTGTTATAACACATTTTTGAGAATCGTAAATTGTACAATAAATGTTAAACTGTAATTTTGAATACAATTTATTATATGATATTTATGTACATTATAGTTTCTGCTATCGAGTTTTAATTGGATATATTAGGGCAAACGTTATTAGGAATCCAATATCTATAATATCGCATTCCGCTTGTTATTATCACCTTGCTGGAGAATGTCGTATTACAACGTCATGAAGCTAACTTCTGGAAAACATATACGATATTAGAAAAAATCACGTAAAATATAAATATTCTTTGAAATAATAAAATATTAATTATTCACTATTTATTGATAACTATCGGCATATATGAAACGTTATCTATTTATTAAATATATAATAACATAATGATCCGTGAAATCTTCTTCTAACACTCCAAGAAGATTAAGTCATAGAAAAAATAATATTGATAAAAATTATATGAAAGACCGGGGTGTAATGAGGTACAAAATTTAAATAGCCGATAGAATTGATAGAAATCGTAATCAAATAAAGCATTCTTATTTGGGCGATTTTCACAGAACTGTTAGTTTTGACGACTCTACTTCTAAATGATATTAAGAAGCAAAATAATTAGAATCTTGCGATTCTATACGTTAAATATAATATTTTTACAAAATATTCAATAAGATTAGTTATAAAAATCGACACCCTTTGTACAATAAATAGGTCAAATATGTCCAAAACGTTAGCTCCGTGTCATATTTTTATGGTAAAATTACAATGAGTTTGAGATATATTTACCTGTATATAAGATATAAGTAATTTAAATACTGTGTTCCTCAAAATATATGTAAATATTAAATATATAATTTAAACTCTTAAAAAGTGAGTTAAAACATGTCTCATGCATAAATAGTACGCTTATCTGTCTATACATTTTTCTTTATGTACATTAATTCAATGAATAAATGTATTACACCTAAATACACTAACCAAACCAATAATATACACCCTGGAATGGACATATAGGTCCGTGAATAACAATATGTGGTGCCACGAAGCTGAACAAAAACAGTTTCGTGAAAATCGCCCATTTACTAAAAATAGTAGTTCATTATACCCCAATAGAAGTAGCCTGTGATGCCTTAATTGAAGTCATTAATGTTTCGTTATCGATACTTTTTTGGCTTAATGAAATAAAAAGTTACTAAAAGCAAAATAAAAATTAAAAACGATATCTGATTTTTTTATTTAATCGAAAACATAACCAGTTGGCGATTTGAAAAATAACTGTCGTACTTTTGCATAGATATTTTTCCCCATCAAGACTTTAATGTTTACTATACTGTAAACATTTTTCACACTACCGATCCAAGTAGATTGCGACGCGAAATAAGTTTCAACCCTCCCCTGGAAGAAAATTATCCAGTTTTATATTGGTGGGATTTCCGACAAAAAAATTAAGAAAAAGTGTTTGAAACAAATATTTGAAAGTTGATTAATTAATTATCGCTGTTATTAAAATAGTAATAATAATATTGAGTAATAAATAAAACATAATCGGTGGAAGAAACTTTTTGATTTAACTTCTAAAAATCTCGGTAAAAACCTTACGGAAAGAAAATACCGCAACATTATAAAGTATACATGGTTAAGTTTATTAATAGACCTAAGATCATTTTTTAACTAATTAGTAAATTCAAAATAAATTTTTCCAATATGCAATCCTTCAATACGCGCTTCTCTAAAGATTGATTTCAAAAAATTGTCTGCACAGAGGATCTTTTTCTCGATCTTTGCCATACAGTTCAATTTGTTAGAATATGTTTCAAAAAATAGCAAAACAAATTAATGTATAAAAACTTTTTTATTTATTTTATGCTTCTATAATATACTTCTATTGAAGAGACCCCATTGCGCATACTAAAGTTTCAATTCAAATTAAAAAATATCATTTATAAAAGGAATGCTATTATTATAAGGTAATACTATACCAATTTTTTAACTTTTCTCCCTTTTGTTTTACGTAGAACAAATTTTTCTTAACATTTTTATAGAATTAGCTAGTCACGTCTGAGGGCATTTGTATTGAATCCCCAGCATTTTCGATATTTGATGATTGGCTAGTGCGAGCTGGTAACCTGTCAACGTTGTTAGTTTGAAGTTATGTAGGATAATGTGTTAATATTTAGCAAAATAAGCATTCTGGCAAATGCTCCTTGCATCAACCCTTGCATCAAGCTTTTGACGAACCAACTTAAAAATTCTGAAATGTTTATGAAGCTATAATAGAAAAAATTTAGGATACCTTTTTTATAACCCCCTTGTTACAATATTATAAATATAATTCAAAATATTTTTAAAAAATAGTTACACGTGGGAACAAAAACTTGTCTTTTATTTAATAAGTTGCCTTAAATTATAATACACATATAAAAATAAAAACAAGCGTTTCAATTTTTTCATCTAAATACCTTCAATTCTACTCTCCAAGTTTCAGATAAGTTCATCAAAAACTGAGACGCAAGGAATAAGTAGAACATTAAAATATGAATTACTAGATAACACTATTACAATAAAAAAAATTCAATAAACGACTCTTTTTTAATTTATAACAATATTTAATATTATTTAAAGAAGAATTTTTTATTATTTAAAGATTGTGTCTATGCAATACCAGAAATATCGATTTTTTTCACAAAAAACCGGTATGATGAAACGAGACACTGAACCACCTTTAATTTTTGAAAAATTGAATCTTCTTTTTATTGTCTTTTATCAACAAAGTATATTGAAACGAACCTAAATTTTAATTACCAATTCTAATAAAAGTTATTTTCATGTTCAGAATGACAAAAATATATTTTTCTTTTACATCTAAATGCATAGAAGATCTTAATTCAAATTGGCTCTCATGAACAACCATACATTATTGTGCCAAACGCAGGATTCCGGGTGTCAGCAATAACGAAATAGCACATTACGTAACGCGTACGCGCAGTATAAGTAATCTCGCATGAGTACTGTTTGTCGTCCGAACGAAGCAAGGGTGATAAAAGCACGAGTGCGTGATCACTTGCACGCACTAAGTAGTTGCGTACACTATTTTTCCATACAGCGTGCACAAAATCAAGCTTTGCGCTCGTTGTATGGAAAATAGTGCACGCAATTAGTGCGCGTAGGTGATCTCGCACTCGTGCTATTATCACCCATGCTTCAGTCGGGGGACAATCTGCACTCGTACGAGATTACCTACTGTGCGCACGTGTTGGGTATGTACTATTTTGCGCACTCATTTGGGTGTGCAAGATTTTGCGAACTCAGTTAGAAAAAATAGTATAATTTTATTGTATTAATAGGTGCGGGAATCACCTATTTTGCGCTCTAGTTGCGTAATATACTATTATAAGTCTCATTTTACCCAGAAGACATGTATTTTCCAGTTGTATGTGGAAACTCAAAAAGAAATATTATTTTAAAAATTTATGAGGAATTTAATATGAAAAAAGGTATTTATTAGAACTTTAGACCACTTTTTCGATCATTATGTATTTGTAACTTTGGCAAAAAGGTTTATTTTACAAATTTAGTCCACCAGATAAATTAGACATGAAAAGCGAAATAATTCCAAAGTCGCAAAAAAAATTAACGGCATAGAAGAGATGTTTTTCAATGAAATAAACTAATTCCCAACTCGAAGTACATATGCTTTCTCCAAAAGAAATTCAAAATACTAAAAAAATATGCTTTTAGCTTATATTTTGGAAACTACTAATCGGAGCGAGAAAAGGTTGGGATGTTTATTGTAGGTATTGAAAATATTTACAAAATGAAACATGTCGCATTAAGATTGGATAATTAGTTTTTTCGGAAATGGCAAAAAATATGAGTGGTTGTGCGCATGCGCCGCGCAGGAGAGAGCGACTGAACGGCCTTTGCGAGCCGCTAGCATGGAACACGCGCCCGCGTGCGCCGAAAATGTTGATTTGCTTTCTTTCGATTCTCGCCAAAACTAAGTGTCCAACCTTAACGCGCGTCTCGTTTTATAGATATTTTCAATTCCTAGAAAAAACACATGAAACTTTTTTTTCTCCGATAAGTAGTTTCCAAAATAGAAGCATTTTAGAGTTTTTCGATTTTTTTTGTAGAAAAAGCACAAGTAGTTCGAGTTGGGAATTAATTTTATTCCACTGAAAAATACCTCTTCAACGCCGATAATTTTTGTTGGCAAACTTGGAATTATTTCGCAAAACCCCCTGTTCCGTGTTTAATTTGACTGGACTAATTCCCACATACACCTGGAAATTACATGTTTTCTGAGAAAAATAAAAATTATAAATTTCAATTTCGTTGATGTTGACTTACGGAATCCTGCGGTAGGTATCTTTTTGTCATTTTGAAAATGAAAATAACTTTAAACGCTTTTGATCATTTAAATAAATTTATATTTGATTATTTGATAATTATAAGTTCGTTTCAATATTTTTTATTGAAAAACATAATAACAATAATTTTATTCTTCAAAAATTTCAGTTAATTCAGTACCATTAACACTACTTCATCAAACAATGTAAAAATGATAATTTACGTTATTAGTTTATATTAAAACATTTATTCATTTAAAAGCTCAACGTAATGTTTATTAGAAACGCATTGCAATTAAAAACTGAATAAATAAATAAACTTGTCGATCATGTAATTTGTCGCGAATGAGCACACACCCCTTCAATCGGTTGTCAAGTGTGTGTGCACACGGAATGTAATATATCCCGATGGTCGCGTGACCGGCACGTGCCGGTAAGTGTTTGTTTCGGTTTGTATTGTCACCACGGATATGAGCCCGCTGGGTATCTAAAGGCGCGTAACGCGCGCTTCTTACTACTCGCAGTATAGTCCCTTTGCATTTAGATTATTTCCCATTCTAAGGGTAAATAACGCTCAAGCGTGTAAGTTCAGTGAGAGAAAGAGCTGCGCCTCGCGATCATGGGAAACGCTTGACGTTGCTGCCTCCCGTCTTTGTTACCAGCCCCTAATCTTTCTCATTCGTGTTTAATGTCAAGCACCTTCTTTGGAATATTTTAACATTCCAGAAACAAAGCAAAAATATGTAATTCTTTAGCATCAAACGAATTATGAGACAAACTTTAATACCTTTTCAAAAATTTTGAAATCTTTGTTATACAAGTTATGGTGGTTCTTCCACGATGGGATGGAATGTTTCAAAGCTTCGAAAATTTCTAAATATTATTTTGTTCTGCTATGAATTATATTACATCCAAAATTTGACAAAGGTATAATGAAATTATTTGTGCAAAAAGTAAAGCTAGAAATGAAATACAAAATAATTCTTACTACATTATTTGTAATTAAAATTTGCAATACACGTATGTATACCTTTAATATTGTGAAATATACACCAATAATTCTTTAATCTAATATTGTCTTTAGAAATAGTCTTCGGGTAAACTCTATGCATAGTTCCCGTTATACATACTTTTTCAACAATTTCTGTGCATTACTCTATATCTTTAATATTATGCATATTAATTTTGAAAGTGTGTGTATCCTTTTTTTTCAATATCATGGATAAACCTAAAATAATCTTTGAACATTTAGTTGCTTCATAAGTTCTAATAGCTTTACATAGTCTTTCACACGTTGCAGTATAAAAGTTATTAATATATCTCCAGAATATAGCAGCTTTGACAGTATCTCTAACGCACCTTACATTCCATCGCTCAAAAACGCGCTTCCTCAAAAACTACTACACGCATACGTTTAGCCAGAATTCGCGCGAAACTCAGCGTGAAGGAGATAATATTTCATCGGCAAACATTTTCACGAGCACGCGGCGGAGAGATTGGAGAAGACGCGAGTGTGTAGGCCGCTGGCAGTATATATATATAGATGAAGGAGGCGCGCACAAGGACTCGACTCGGCACGCGCGCGGGGTTACAAGAGAGTTGTTATCTTCATCACGATCGAGGAATGCAATATTCTCACCCCAAGCGACAAGAGTTGCCTTCGTATCATCCCTGCAGCGAGCGCGCGCGCGCGCGACCCGAGAGGGGATTAAAACGCAATGGAAACCTGCTCCCCCCCTCCACCCTCGACTGTCGCTACCGCCGCTGCTTTTGCTTCTCTGATGCTGCTCTTCTTTGCCCCCCCCCCCCCCTCGCATTATTTCACCTCCGCGCCTAAGCTATGCTGCTGCTTTCGGTATATATACGGCCAATGTGAGTAAATAAGTTATTACTTCACGCAGAATGCTCGCGATATCTTTTCGCTCTTCCACGGCCACTTTTAAATTAAATTCTTTTCTCAAACAACCCGGCGCGAGAGAGAACACATAAATTATTAATATTTTTGCTGCGGAGCTCTGCTGAGAGCTGCACATCAGTCTTGAATTTCTTGGCGCTCTCGCGCACCGGATGGATATAACGGATCGGGAGTTTTAATATTATTAATATTGCGAATGCGGTTGATATACTGAAGTATACTTTATTATTATATATTTATTTATAATATATTATAAATCTATCGTTTTGACACATTCATATTACCAACTACAGGAATGGTTTCCGTACCAGAAGGTACAAATTAATACTATCAGAATTGCTTGATGGTTGTGTTACATCGCTCATAAGTGAAATCAAACTGACTTGAAATCGCAAATCAAGCTTATTATAGCTAATGTTTTCGGCAAATTTAAATACTTGTATTTAATGAAAATACTTTTTACAATGATAATAAAGGAATTTGAAACTTTTAAGTTCTCTACTCAAAATAAATATTCAGACTTGCAGTGACTTTCGTTGCTTATAAGATGCGTTATCTATTTGTGTTATAAGTATCTCTTTGATACACCTTAGCACTTCTCGAACATCTTATCACTTATACTTGTAAATCTATTTTATACGTCGCATCCTTATAGCTAAACTATCATAAAACGTCGATCTCTAGACAATTTACCATATACACATTAATGCACAATCATCTTTTTTATACAATTTTCAACGCATTTTACTTCGAAAATTTTTCTCGTTTTCAACATAACATTAACATCATCAGTCGAAATTCTTGAGAAAATTTCAATACACACTCTGAAGTATATTAATTATTTTAAGCTAAAATCAATGTACACAAATTAAAAAAATCTTTTATTTACGTTCATTGTGTGATTCAAGCTAAATACAGATATAGCTTAATCATTTAATTAATTTTAAAACTCTTTTAATCTTATGTTACAAATTTTATAACAAAAAATAAGAACAAATTCAGTATTTAAAAATACAGTTTTTTTTTCATTTAAGTAGATTATTGTTTTGACATAATAATGGGATGTAGAAACTACGAGAAAAACGATAAAACACATAGTACCTTACGTATTGTTTTCAAATGGTATAAAAGTGTTTTTATAATTGTTAATAAATAAAAAAATTTAAATTAATTGTAAATTAGAAAATTAAAGTACCGTCCACTAGGATAATGCGGGACCACCGAGAGTAATTAATGCAGGACCACATTCAAAATATACCAGGTAATCTCTATTATTGGATATTATTAAAAGGCGCATTCTTGAAGTTGGTTATACTTGATATTATGAACTAAAGAGGACGTTTGCATAACACTTTTTTTTACCGTCTCCAAACAAATTAATTTCAGTTAAATGTCGTTTCAAAGTATTTAAATTACCAACAATTCCTTTCGAATGCGCGAAAAAAATTCTGACGAGAATGTCATCTTTAGTTCATATAGTGGTCCCGCATTACCTTGGTTGACGAAAGTCAAAGTCAAATTGCAAAAGACGAAGATGAATCTAAAAACGAATGGTGCTTGAAATCTGCTCATCGCTGCATGTTTTACTTTGTAAGTCTAATTCTACTTCACCATATGTACACTATGCGCTCAGTTTTGACCGATTGTATGGTCCATCAAATACGCTACCTCATACTATCCAATAAAAAAAGCTGCCAGAAATGTGAAGTGCTCGGCACATATTTAATCAAGGGCTGTGTATTTACAATGCTATTATTAAACTACAACGTGTACAAATAGGGTAATCGGCTGATAATCTTATGACGAATAGTGAAGATATCTCATTCATTATTTCGCAAGTTCTAACTTATTATATTACATATATTTGTGTTTGGTATCGAGTAAACTGACTCTGTAGAGCCAAATACTCGCTCTAAAGGAATAAGTCAATAAAACAAAGTTTTTTGTTTTTACGAAAAATATTACAAACTAAAAGATTATAAAATATTAGAGTCTGAATTTAGAACCTATTATAAATCTGTTGACGTAATCCGTTTGTCATATATTATAGTATCACGGTATTCAACTAGAAACTCGTCACAAGACATAATACTGTGTAAAGTTTCCAGAAACTTCACGCAGTAACAACGCGGGACGCAAGTTACGTCGCCAACTTTCTATTCATAAAAATGGAAAACAATACGCGAAATGACTACATTTTCATAATATATTACCACACAGGTAACGATTGCAAAATAAATTCAATTGGCATTTGCAAAAGTAATTATCAATGTTCTATATACTTTACGGAAATCTACTTAAAAAAATATAATTACATTTAACATAATAACTCGCACTGAATTTACAAAACTCAGTTTGGGAGAGTTCTATACCGGAAAGGTATACATTATCTCAATTATTCGACAATTATTGCACTTTTTTCGAGGTTCTCTTTTACAGTATATATCATAATGGCAAGAATTTATCTGAATCCATATATCCGATAAAACTTAATAATAAATACAATCTTTGGCCTTTGCTTAATATCAGATGCTAATGGATCGTTTCGTTCGAGCAAATCAGCGTGTCCACAACAGCGTACAACCTCAATACCAAACTCAACGCGATTCCCCCGGCGTAATCCAACGACTGGCTCTTACACGAGCGGCGAGAACGCCGACGCCTGGCTCCTGATCTCGCGGTGCTCCGACGGACTGAGATCCAGCAGGCCGCTCGCCAAGCTCTGATCGTGGCCGTGATTGTTGTTCACCTGTTTGCCGATCAGCGCGTCGATGCTGAAGCTCCTCTTCTTCTCGGCGCAGCCACCGCCGCCGCCGCCGGCGCCGTTTCCACTGCTGCCGCTCGCCGTGCTGCCGTTGACGCTGAGGCTCGTCCTGGCCGGAGGATTGTTGTTCATCTGGCGCATGGGCGGCGCGCTGATGGGCACCGGTTTGTACAGGGGCGGCGGTGGCTCCAGGAAGCCCCTCAGCTTGAGCGCCTCCAGGGCCGAGGAGGGAAAGTCCAGCAGGGGCAGTCCAGCGGGCGGCCCCAGGTAGGCGCCCGGATAGGGCATCGCGCCCGGGTGACCGCCACCTGGACACGGGCCCCGATCCCCGCCGCAGATCGCGAAGGTCGCCATGATCGCGCGGTCGCGCAGCACGTAGTGCGGCGGCGGCCTCTTGTAGCGCTTGCGCCGGCGCAGGAAGCTGCCGTTGTCGAACATGTCCTCGGCCAGGGGGTCCAGGGTCCAGTAGTTGCCCTTGCCCGGGTTGCCCGGCTCCCGGGGTATCTTGATGAAGCAGTCGTTCAGCGAGAGGTTGTGCCGTATGGAGTTCTGCCACGCGGGAAACTTGTCGTGGTAGTAGGGGAACCTCGACATGATGAACTCGCAGATGCCGCTGAGGGTGAGCTTCTTCTGGGGCGACTGCAGGATGGCCATCGTTATCAGGGCTATGTAGGAGTAGGGGGGCTTTATCAGGGACGAGGACAGCTTGTCCGTGGTGTAGTTGTTGTTGGTGGATTGATTGTTGTTGGCCTTCTGCGTGGCCGACATCATGGAGTAGGTTTTCTTGTAGTTGTTGCGGTTGCGATTGCGCGCCGCCGATCCCAAATCGGAGCTGGGATGCGTCGGACTGGACGAGGGCTGGGGCGACAGGTCGTTCTTGTCCAGGCTCACCGGGTCCACGATCATGCTGCTACTGTCCGAGTCGCGATCGCTATCGACGCAGCCGTCGCACGACGCGTTCGACGACATCATCATCATGGGATCCATTTCCATGTTCAACATTTAATTGGATTTGTTTGTGACCTACAATTAAGCAAAAGCACGCGTGAAAATGGCTTACTTCGGTTTGCTGCCGTGTTAAATTTGATTCATTACACTAATAATTGGCATCAAATCTTTTTATTTATCTTTTATCGTTTGGAATATTTTAGATCGACTCTTACCTCGTTTACGGAAGTATCATTATGCAGAAGTGACGAATAATATGCTGATCAAATGGCGAGTGAAGACCTTTTTGATTCGTGAAAATGTACCCGACGACGCGCTATTTCTGCGTGGTGACTCTTCCGACATCTCATTTTCCTTCACTGAGAAGTATCTAATACGTCTGTCATCCAAGTTTTATCTCCGTGTTATTATCTTACGCTAATAGTTTGTTTCCTCAACGATAAGGGCGTTTTTTCTCGTCTATACACTCTCACTAACAAGGCGCGTGTACATGTTGAAAACGTTGCACACAAACTTGCGTGCCACGCGCTCTTTGGAGAACTTCAAGGATCTTTGACTTTCTCTATATCTTTCGATTGCGCCTTTAAATTGTCTTCGGAAACAATATCAGAGCTTTGTTGCGGTCTGATACGCTTGATTATATAACAGCTAATTATAACAATTCCACTACCAACACACGAAAGCCGTTGAAATCGATGAAATTATACTTTTCTACAGCACGGAACTAAGCATGTCCAAAGTCATTTTTTGTTCTCCCACTCACTCCCGAATCAATCGATACCACTACTGACCCATTGTTACCGATAACTATTGTTCTTTGCCATCGTACCTACGATTCCCTCCCCGCAAACTCTCATCTCAGCACATCTGTCACTCGGCAATCAAGGCAAAACGGAATTTCACGCTGTCCTCGCGACGGTCACTTGTCACAAAACTGCCAAATGAAATAAAAAAAGCAATATCCACACAGGTCTGCCGAGTCCTCCGTTCGCGATCCTCTTCGGCGAATGACGCACGGTTGTGCTCGCGGTCCCAGTCACGCGGGCGCGCGCTCGCGCTCTCGCACTCGTGTGTCCGTCAACGTCAGACGAGGCCTGCAACGGCGACTCGCGAATGCCCGTAGCGTGCAGCAACGGCGGCAGCGGTGGTGTTGTTTGCAGGCGAGGGCCGACCGTGCGCGCGGGAGTTCATGACGAATTGATTCTCGAAGGTCTCTGGCGCGCAACCCCGAGTCGACACGAGCGAGCGACGGACCGACCGGGGGGCGGATCGCGCGGAGGGCGGAGATATCGCGCCGCTGCTCGCTCTCTCTCCCCCCTCCTCCCCACTCCTGTTGGGCGAGCGAGGGTGGAGGTGGTGGTGGTGGCGGTGGTGGTGGACAGCCCCGCAAAACGGTTTTGCTCTCTGCGCCGCGCCGCCGGGGTTGCGAGCGAACGAGTGAGTGAGTGAGTGAGTGAGTGAGTGAGTGGCAGAGCGCGCGCGGGGTGGCGTAGCTAGGAAAATAGCGAGATAGATAAAGGGTCTCGAGCTCGTGCGGCGCGCGAAGAAGAGAGAGAGAGAGAGAGAGAGAGAGAGAGAGAGAGAGAGACGGTGGGCTATTGGGGGTGGGAGAAGGTAGAATGCGAGCGGAGGGTGAAATTGTAACACTCGGAGAGAGAGGGAGAGATAGAGAGAGAGATGCTGCTTTACTTTGAGCGCTTTGCGACAGCTAGCAGCTTCCAACGTCGACGACAAGAGAGAGAGAGAGAGAGAGAGAGAGCTAAAGGGAGAGAGGATTTAAGTGTGTTCGCGCCCGATTGCGATTGTGTATGCATGCGCGCAAAGGAGAGACGCTGTGAGAGAGAGGGGCGTCCTCGCGGCAGTCGGTCGACAAATGAGACCGTTTGGAAATGTCAGCTAAAGAGCGTGCCGCGACTGCGGGAAAGGAAGAATTGCGGAAAAATTGACTATTTGTTGGAGGGGGAGGGGGAGGGGGAGGGGGGAGGGGGAGTAAAAGTTGTTGGTCGATGTGTGGCTGCGGGGCGGTTCGCTCTCAAGTTTTAATTAAAAGGTCTCTTTTTCAACATATCGTGCATTATGGAAACGTAGATCTTTTTTATTTTTGTATAACGTTTTTACGGAAAAGAACTCGAGTTTATTTTGATATTTGCAGAGAAGTTTACAATTTGATAATATAAATTACGTATTAGTTTATAGCAGCTTTTATGTAAGAGAACCTAAACACCTTAAAATTAAAAATAAATTGGTTATATATTTTTAGGTAAGAAAAAATTACTCAACATAATATAAAAGTTTAATATTTCATCAAAATATAACAAAAATGTTTTTCATATATATATTGCCATCTATATAAAATGAATAATGATTTTTTACAGAAATTAACTCAGGCTTGCCACCGAAAGGTGTTATATTAAAGTTAAAATTGGTTATATATTTTTAACTTTAAATTGACACGTTTCGGGGGCAAGCCTGAGTTAAATTCTGTAAAAAATCATTATCCGTTTTATATAGATGGCAAAAATATTTTGACGCAATGTAAGTTAATACAAGTTTTTATATGTTAAATATGTCATATGTGATTTTGACATGCCTTTGACCCTTTTATGTGGTCTTTATTCTACCCTAAGAATTCAATAATCTTCATTATTGAATTTACGCATTTTTAATCACTTACCACGGGTTTTTGAATAAAGCGGTACATTTTTCATGGTCAACGAGGCTATTCTTCAGAAGTATATTCATTGACTTTCTGGACTACACTTCTTTAAAAAAATTATTTCCAACTTTTAGAAACAAATATATGGGTGATTCTGCCATAACTGTCCCAGATGGCGTTCAGACCTCGCAAACAAGTGTATTAATGAAAAAAAAAATGTTTTGCCTGTTCTAATGTGTATACAATGATGTCAACATTTTTGGCTAAATTGTAGGAACCGATTAGTTGATTGTATTTTACAATAAATCAATAAATAGAGGCAAAATGTCAGTTCCGTCCAGCGTCCAAAACATGATTTTCAATATAAAACTTTATACCACGTGAAAGAAAAAGCGAATATGTCAAATCTTCACATATGTACACGTTGCAAATTATAGGATTCGTTATGTATATCTTCATTAGTTATAAAGCCAAATTCAACTAAATAGTATTAAAACCGGATACACACTTTTTGTCCAGGAATTTGTACCAAAATATTGATAATAGCATTAATCGTTTTGAAAAACGTGCTATTTGACTTCTCAGAAGTATATAACGACGAATTTTCAAAGTATGTATTCAGAGTATACAAATACAAATGTCAGAATTGTCAAAGGTTTGAAAAATTGCTAATGCGCACAAGAAGATTTTTTAATTTTATATCGTACACAAATTTCAGTCAGTTCCGTCCCCCTTGTAAGCCACTATTTAAATTATGTTTATTGGTCAACAAAATGTATTTTCACATAGTATTTAGTGGACATAAGAATTATCTATGCGGAAAAATTTTAATAACAAATATACGAGATATTACGAGCATTTTTGATCTGGAATATCAGTTTCGTCCCTGTCAGTTCCGTCCCCTGCTAACATCATATAATATTGTGTACATTTTGATAGGAATACTTTTTAATATATCCCATTCAAGTATTTTGTTTTAAATGTTATTATGAGTGCAAAAAATCCTCAAACTCTAAGAAAGAGTTAGTTAGGAGAATAGAAATTTTTTGATTTAATAAATTTTCGAGTACATTTAAAGCTAAACTGGGACAGTTACGGCAGAACGCCCATATATCAACAATAATACTATCAAAATACCATCAAAATACTATCAAAATACTACTTTTATTAACACATGTGTGTCTAACAATTGGAAATAATCTTTTTTAAGAAATGCAGTCCCTTAAGTCCATGGGTACACTTCTGAAGAATAGTTTAAAGTGTCGTTGGCCATTAAATATGTACTAACTGATTAAAAAACCTGTGGTAAGTGGTGAAAAAGGCTTAAATTCAATTCTTATTGTACCATAAAGATCGTTATAGAAAGGTCAAAGTCGTGGCAAAATCACAACATACATATTTAAGATATATACAAACTTGTATCAACTTAGATTGCGTCAAAATATTTTTGCCGTCTATAAAATTGATAATGATATTTTACAGAATTTAACTTAAGCTTGTCCCCTAAGGAGACAAGCCAATTTTGACACCGGTCAGGATATATACATTTTGTGCGTTAATAATCTTTCTTTTTTCATGAAGACGAAATTTGAAACTTTTTGTATAAAATATATTATACCCTGGTAGAAATCTAAGCTGGTTTCTAGCCAGATATTAGCTAGATTTTCTAAATCTGCTTTAACTCTGGTTAAGAAATTAGCTAGAAATCAGTTAAAAACGACATGCTTTTTAACTAATTTCTAGCTAGATTCTGCTTAATATTCTGATTAATATAAAATTAATAAACTAATTAATTTATGTATTAATTAATAATGGAAATAATAACAGTTTTAAGTATTTTACTAAATTAAAGTTAAAAATGTACCTTAAATGTCTAGTAGTAATGGAGGTTAGGTTATTTGTTTACATAACGACGCGTACATTTAAAAAGTATTATTTACACAAAAAGTACCAAAGCCCTGAGTATAATTTAAGTGTCTTTATTAAAGAAATTTATGTTATAAATAATAGAATGCATGTAGTCATATAATTATTGTTATTTTAAAAATAACAATAATAACAGAATAATGTAAGTTATGACGAAATTTGGAGAATTGGTAAACAATATTTGTAGTTTTACAATGAAGTTTTATTACAAAATTTTATTTTCGACATCAATCACTATATTTTTGTTGACTAAGTTATAATTGACTAATTTTCGGAAAGAAAATTATTAGTTATCAAATACTTTTAGTATTGCATATACATATTTCTATAATCTCGTAAGTTGTTATTTGTTGATAAAAATATTTATTTTGGCGGCATACTATATTGAACATGCAATAAAGTATAATAATGTATATTTTTAAAGACTAATAACTTTTCAAAACAAAATATAAATAGGTTAGATATGCAAACAAAATACGTTCTTGCTTAAAGCATAGTCTTAAGCAGATTCTAGCCAGATATTAGCTATAATTTGACTTATTAATAGCTTATTAATATGACTAATAATTAATAAGCTAACCAACCATTCTAGCTAACTTTCTACCAGGGTATTTACCTACAATTTAACCCTGGCAGACTTAATTTTATGAACAATAGCATCTCTACTTTTTCATGCATGTATGAATCTTGTTTTCAAAGGTAATTTCATTTACCGCAGGGTTCAATGTCATACAGCGGACATTTTTTAGACAGTAACTTTTTCGAACTCCCCAAGTCATATAGTATGTTTTTACGTTAAAAAATTACAAAAATTTTTTTTATCAATTCAATGTATGTATTATCTTTGAAAAGGCAAACACGTAAAACAATAATACATGTAAAACATTATAACTTATTCAATGCACTTACTTATAATTTCTTTGAAAATTCTGCTCCAGTCCGACCATAGCCACATCAAAAACCAACATTTTAAGCCTTGGTTAATGTAAAATGATCCAGTGATTCAACACTGAATCTTGCGGTAAATGACTTTTTTTCGATAATAATCTTCATACATGCATGAAATAGTACGGATACTATTGTTGATAAAATTAAGTCTACCAATTAATTATAGGTACTTAAATTATAGGTACTTAAATATAATATATTTTGACCAAAAAGTTTCAAACTTTGTTTTCATAAAAAAAGAAATATTATTAACGTTCAAAATTTATAAAATGACTTGCCCCTTTAATAGATAGAGGGCTATGTGAGTTACTTATGAAGGCTGTTCATTCACCAAGGATGTTGTCACATCGGGGTAACTCTTGTATTTCTGTATATCTATATTTACGAATGCGCATGCATTATACAAAAAAGGTGCATATAAGGGTTTTTGGAGTCGCTGATTCTGAATCCTATGTGTAAATATAAGAATGTTAAGATGGCGGATACAAAATGGCTGATTCACTTATGATATAGAGCTGTGTGAATCGCTTATTGTACGGAAAAATGTGTATACGTGGGTTTTCCAAAAGCTCGAAATGGTTGAATTTTTAAAGGTTTATCCTTACCCTGGTGGAAAATAAATCTAGAACTATGTAAATCTATCTAGTTTGCCATGGGAATAGTCCAGAGCCTCTATAAAACTAGATACTTTTCAACCAGGGTAGGGTCCTTGAATTACTTCCCGCCCCCCTCCCCACCCCCTTGGAAAAGCGAGGTTTAAGCTATTCTATACACTGAAAAAAATAAAAAGTTGCTTCTACTGAGGACTCAAGCAGTATCTACTCGACCACCCGAGTAAGAGCAAAATAGGTGCGCAGTAAATTGCACAAACAGAGATTACCTGATATAAA
The DNA here is from genome assembly GCA_949152435.1 of Gastracanthus pulcherrimus. Taxonomy (NCBI): domain Eukaryota; kingdom Metazoa; phylum Arthropoda; class Insecta; order Hymenoptera; family Pteromalidae; genus Gastracanthus; species Gastracanthus pulcherrimus. The sequence goes on along the minus strand of OX424576.1, from coordinate 27,207,238 downwards.
AAGAAAGAAAATAGAAAAATATTTTAATATAACATATATATCAGTATGGGATTTTAATTTACATAAAATATATGCATCCGATTTTTATCACGTATTTTTTTAACATGAAAAATGATAACGTTAATGTCCTGTTTAAATTATACATATGTATATGTACAGTGTTTTGGACGGGTTTTCATATAAAACCTATATGTATATTTTCAACAGGGAAGTAGCTAAAGGTCGAGCTGAAAGTACTCTATAAATTGTAGTTCGATCCACTCGATTAACATACTAAGAAAAAAAATTACAATCGATTCTTGTTTATATTAACATATTTTCATCTGAAACGAAAATATAATCCAATTGTTTCGGAGCAATTCTTCCCGTTCTACGTCATTTTTAAGATACTCACAATTATTTAAGTTCTCTAAACTTATTCGCAAGAATTTAAAATTAAATAGTTATAATGAGATTACAACAATGTACGCTAGAAACGTGATTTACGTCGTATCCTTCAAATTGTTAAAAAATATGTCTATAATCTCCAATTATTATAGTTTATGTTTTCAGCAAAGCAAACATTTTTGGAGTATATTGAGTGCTTTTAAAAAACCCTCAATAAACGAACAATTTTGAGCCGTTTACGCTGTATGCTCCCTGTTATCAATACAAATATAGGGAATTATTGCTCTAGATCATACATTATATTATTACATATATTATATTATTGTATTATTAGCAAATTATGATATAACATTATACATATTCAAAATAAAAGAATGGTCACCGCTACCCGATGACCGAATCAATTTTCGAATTTTAGTTTAACAGAAATTAATTATTAAAATGACAATTTTTAAAATACTTGTATTATTCGCTTTCATTATTATAGTTCATCACAAAGCTACCTTTTTTATAATTAATATATACAATTTTTCAAAGAAATAAAAGTTGTAGGAGTGAATTTTCTCGCTAATAATATACAAAAAAGAAGACAATATTTTTGTTATAAAAAAATTCCTCATCAAAATATTATATTTGTTGCCTTTACTTTGTAAAGAAAAGTTTCCGAGTTTCAGAATATGACTGAGACCTATTTATCGCGGTGGAATAGTATGCGCCACCTAAAATGCTAAAGTGTTTAATGTTCGAAAGTAGTTTTCTTTCCTCGGCGAAAGATCTTAGCGAATTCTAAAATGAAGTATATTAGACTGCGTCGGGCAAGTAACAAAAGTATAGGAGAGGCACCGCGGGCTATGTAACTTAGCAAAAGTACTACTGCCGCTGCACTGCGAAGCTCAAAGATTAAACCGTCCGATTACCCTCCGGTGCCGTGCACCGGGGTTTCGGGAAAATTTAAATCTCGCTAAGCTCGGCCCATTAGAACCAAGTGTAAACACTAAACAGTGCATTAAACTATATATGGACACAAGCTTCTCTCTTTCTCGTTCACCCGACGATTCGCAATGCGCATCCGTATCTCCGTGTGCATGCGTATACACGTGTCCGTGTAAAAGTGTGTGCAACTGCGTATGTGCTGCTCTTAAATGCGAAGCCAAGTGTCTATTCCCACGGAGATTTCAGGGACAGTGTTTTGCCCATATGCTTTACGTGTGTGTATATACGTGTGCATATGTGTGTGTGTCCGTGTGTACGTACGTGTGCGTGTATCCGCTTTGAATGGTCCTAGTGCGGTGGAAATTACACGCTCGCTACCTCTGAATTGATGGAAGTGTTTTATTTTATTCGACCGCTATTGTTGCCGATGCAAAAGTGGATCACTGGACAGGAATAGGAAGTAGCGAACTTTTTTGAAACAACTTCCAAATACAATGTTTTTCTTTTTCCTAATGAAAGTGTGATTACGTGAGGCTTTTTTAAGCAAAAATTGTGAAAGCCGAGATACTAGGTAATGTATTTTCGTGTCGGATCTTTGCATGTGTTATATAAATATTGTTTGGATGATTTTACTGTAGAAATAAAAATTAAATATTACATGCAAAATGAGTATTTTAGTATTTTTTATAAAAAATAAATATTAAACATAAATAATACTTCTAATTAGTTTATATTGAAAAGTAGTATTGATTAAAATAGTCGAATCTATACCTACACTATTATCATGAAACTATAAACTTAAATAATCGCAAAAGATTTCCTGAAGTTTGTAAAAGTTCTTTTGCACTTTAAGATTGCAAAGCTTACATTATTAAAGTTTTATATAGTATCTAATCATTACTCAAACTGCAGAAGAATACAATTCTTTCAAGTACCATGATACTCAAAGATAAGGAAAGATAAATTCACTTACATTATTGCAAAATTTTATCTACCATTAATTTCTAATTTGTGTTTGAAAAGAGATAGCAGATATTTATTGAATTGAAACGTATACCTTTTTATATGTTATATAAAACTAATATTATTGTATTTTCTATCTGATCAAATCCTTATCATTTTATGTGCGAAAAAGTTAATCATTCGATTTGCAAGTATTTTATCAAAAGATGAAATCATAAGTTGTAACAATTTAATTTCTAAAATTAAAAATACACGGAAAAAATGCTTTGTTAATTTAACAAAGTCAATTGGTAACCTCCCAACAAACAATTTTTTTTATTATTTTGACAAAAATAGTATCATTACAAGTTACATAATATTATAATAAAGTTTTTAATTGATTACGTGTTTTTTAAATTTATTTTATATGATCTAAATCAAAACAGACCCTAAAATCAAACAGACTTGATTTTATTATTTTCTTAAAGATAGCAGCACTAACTCTTACAGTGTTAAGGGGAGGTCGGAGCGAACTTTACCATTGTGACCTCCACCTCACGCCGTATTGAGGGGGAGATATTATCGAGGGTGATAATGATTTGTTATTGTGTAAAGAACAGTGGACAACAGCATTTTTGATTATCAATAGCTTCAAAAGTTTTTTATTATGAAATATTATTATAATTGACCAATAGATACCAGTACAAATGACGGTCATTTTACCGTTTCTTAACCTCATCGGCGGCTTCACTTCGCATCGTATTTTTCGTTATACGTCGATATTTCATAAGAAATCGTACATAGCGACCTTGATAATCATTTATTAATATGTAAAGAATAGTCGACAACAACATTTTTGTACTACAAATGCCTACAAATTTTTATTTTTGTGATGCAAGTCTTGGAAGTTAGGTAAAATGTCCACCAATCAGAAAAGACGAAAAATGACGATGTTTCAGAATTTCCGGCATAGCTAATACAAATACATAAGATCTTTTTATTTTACCCTACCAATCGAACAATCCCCGCATCAGGTGTAAGCAATAGGAAAATCTAGACGTAAAAAATAAATGTATTTCTATGCATACCCTTACCACCCTCCGAACCTGCACGAACAACATGAATTGGCATTTAAATTTAACCTGTAAATTATATCTATATATACTCTATATGTTAAATTTGAAAATCAGTTCACGTTATTGTCAAGTGTTGTAATATAAAAGTAAAAATATGATTATTTAATAGAACCCTATAGTGTTTTCAATTTTAAGTTTATTCTTTTTTAATAAATATAAATATCTATTGCCCAATATTGGTAGAAAAATGTATGCTTAATAACGGACGCATTCAATTTTGATTTTTCTTTAATAAAATTACATATTTATGGTAGGTATGTGTAATGTCTAATATCTAAAACAAAAGTGTCCGATGTTAATAACAGGCATGCATTTTTAAAATCATCAAAATTTATCACGTTTTCTATACATATTTAATCGCAACTACTGCATATATTATCAAACTGAGCATTTCCATGATATTGTAGATAGTTATAGCAAGTACTAAAAATATTGTATATGGTCACTTTTGCTTACAAACAAATTATCTATGTGCAGAAAGGTGCAGGTGTCCATTTCCCTTACTGTTGGCTAAGTACTTAATATTTTAATTCTACGAAACATCAGATTAATATGAACAAACAGAATTTTTGATATTTTAGAAAAAACGCGATTTTAATAATAATTCCATTTCACACTACTTTCGTAACATGAAAAAGTTAACTCGAATCCCGTAAAGCTTCGCCCAGAAGAAAGTATCATCTAGTAGTGTCAGTATTACTCGAAACGCGCTAATATCACGATTCACAGTGATACACACAAGAGGTTGATAAAACGAATGATGGCGCGGCGCGGCAGACGTTAACCTGTTATGCATTAGTGGTGCATGATAAACGCTGCGGGTGGTGTCGCAATGAAATGAGAGTAGCTCAGGGGATGAAATAGATTGAGAGGATGCTGGGGCTGCGAATAAAACAATTAGGGGTGCGCCGACGTACACTCGAGCGCACACCCCTCGCTCGTATCGTCCTGCGCCCGCCATATACGTATTATAGGGGTGAACTGTTCATCGGCTATCGGTGACAAGCAATAAAGTTTACCTTCAAAAAATCTAAATGAATTTCTTTTTGACACTTTTAAAAATTATCTATATCAACAAATTATGCGTTGCATGGCACACTTTAGTTATCGCTGAAGAAATTTCAAGGCGTCGTATTAAAATTGTATTATTTTTACAAATTGGAATAATTGGTTTATATATATGTATGAAAATTAAGAACCTTTGTAAATGTACTTTTGCAATAATAAAATACTCATAGTTTATGCAAAAAGATTTCTGAGATCGCTATAATGAGTAAAACTTGAGACAGGCGCGACGTGACTAATTGTAAGTAAGTTTTTTGTTCTCAAATGTTTCGAATTCAAATGGCCGATAAAGAAGAATCTTTTTGATGCCTGGAGCATCAGAGACGGGGAAAACTTTGCAATTAAAGTCTGCCTGCGGATTTTCAAGCCTTAATCGGCAACAAGCAAAGCAATTAGCAGCCCGTAAATGGAACTCCTCATAACATTTTTACAAAGTTCGTTACGTCGATTTTCGTGAAATGCTTTTATTCGTGAACTTTTCTACAGAGTGATGAGATTTTTATAACAATACTTTACCGAAGCTTAAAAGAAAAGTTTAAAATAAATTATCAATTGCGTTATAGAAAAATATAGATAGCATGAGTAAGAATTAATAAAGTTTATGTATATGTGATTAAAAAGTATTTGAAAAACATTCAGAGTGATTTGAATTAAATGAACACCATCGACTAGAGTAATAAAAAGGCGATCATATAAATCCGATTAGGCGAACAAATTTATTTTGACAGGAGCACGTGACCCAACAAAAACGTTTCTACCCTTAATCTACTTAGCACCTGCACCTGCTCCTGAGCAGATGGACTTGGAATCGACCGATCATACAATTCTAGAAAAGATTTTCATGAGGATGCCCCACCAGGACAAAAGAATGAATAATCTAATGAAATGGAGAGGCAGTTTAAAAAATACAAATCGCTTTCTTTTACCAAAGAGCCTCATGTATATTTCATGTCCCTGCTTTGAATAGAATTTTTGTTTCACAAAAGTCGCAACAATTATTGTATTTTAAACAAATCACTTAAGTTTTTTATCACAATAATCCTGTTTTAAGATGATATGACTAACATTTTAAATAAAAATTACTATAGAGCATTATAAAACTATTAAATCATTTTTTGTTTATCGTGCTGGAGTAGATAATAAACTGACGTGCTTTTATTGGACTAATCAATGGTAATGAAAATGTTAAGGTGACCTTGATTGTGTATGACAAGCGCAAACATTGTGTTATTCCTTCTTCACGACATACTGATAAATTGCATACAGTTTTATAGCTGATAAGTGCGCATTTTGCTTTTCGCTCAAGATAGTAGTAGTTATACTCCGCAAAGCTTGTTCAGTTATCGTACACAATTACAAAACTATAAGGTAAAATAATTTAAAAATGTAAAACTCGGTCTAAATTTTCATGCATTAAATGAATCAAAACATTTTATCTAAATTGTAGTATTTTATATTGTATTATATATTGTCACACAGGTTTATTTAACAAAAATTTAACATATATAATATGAAGATAAGACATTCTTAAAAAATGTATATGTATCATATCGTATGTACTATACGATGTACATCTGTTAGAGATATGAATATAACAATACAAGATTAAACATCTAATCTTATACTAAATATTAATTTTCAGAAACTTATGTATGGATCGTATACATTTAAAAAAAATGAATAAAGTGTTGAATACTGAGTTTCAATATTTGAAGTTCACGACAGTTAAGTGCAACCTAGTTTTAAATAGTATGCGTATACAAAATTGCAAGATTAATTATTATTATATAATTATATATTATATTATTATTATTAATTACATATTATATACATATATCATATATATCACTGAGTATTTCGTAATATATTTAAGAGTAAATTAAGTTTATTATTAGTAGGTTAATATTCACGATTCACTGATAGTGCAATGTGCCTTCCAGATTGAATTTATTGTATATAAATTTTATTATTATAGTTTTATAGTTCTCTCGAACCGATAGGCATGTTATGGAAATTTATTCTGAAATAAGTACATGTAATATGGAACAGTATAAATCTTTCTACTACATATTTATATATATATATATATATATTATAACACATCTTATAAGAATAGAACAAAATTTCATAATATCAAAATATTAATTTTTTCCGCTAATATTTATTTTAAAAAACTTTATAAAACTAATATTTATTAAAACAAATATTTATTAAAACAAATATTATTTTAATAAATTTTAGTTTAACTAATAACATTAAGGGGTATAAAATGAAAGGGTACTTTTCAAACGCTTTTTCCGAATCCATATAATAACGGAATATTTTGAAAAGAGAACCAGATAACATTTACATAAATACAAAAGGCATATAGAAAGCCATTTTTCTTAAATTGAATTTCTTTACAGTGATCTGTATTATCGACTTCTTTATTTTAAACAATTACGCGAGATTAAACAAGTTCTTTTTAGAAGAAACGGCTAACTATGCCCTTTAAATTTGTATAAGCATAGTCTGGTTCAAATTTCAAAAGATTCGGTTGTTATTTGCAACCAGAAATCAGTTTTAAATATTGTTCAGTTATGCGTATGTAAAAATATTCAGATTTACCTATACCACATATTAAATTAAATATTCTTTATTATTAAAAAGTGCAAAAGTTACTTGGCTCGTAATTCGATGTGAAACTAAACTATACTTTCCGCAGCCACAACAAAACCAAACATCACGAATGGTTATACATTTTAGCTATAACAGTGAAATTGGAAGCTGATCCACGCGACTAAACAAAATCGAAGCAACAGCAAACAATTATCCACTCACAAACCACACAGATGCCACGATTGAAATTAATGACTCTGGTTTCCACAAAAGGCGCGCGCACGCGCCTCGCACTGCAGCATAACCATTCACCGCAACGCGAATTCATCTGCACGAATCCTTAACACCGCGCCGTCGTTCCCCCCCATCCTCTCCACCCTCTAATGATGCGTGATCCCTGTGACAAATCGCCGGCCGCACAATGCAGTTTCATGAACTAATATCTCCATAATTTAGCGCGCAACCCCACCCGTTAAACGCACGGGCGTGCGCGGCTCTATCATCGTACGCCTTTATATACGAGCCATATAATGCACACACAGTAGCAGAGAGGAAAATCTCCCCCTCTAGTATGGTGGTAAAATGACCTGTTATGCCGCGCACAAAGTCAAATATTAAGCCCCGTCGCCGCTGCCGCCCACAGAGGCACTATTATGACGGGATTCACTGGAAATTTTCACAACAAACACCATAAAAGTTTTTGAATGAAACGATGCGGAGTCACCGACTATACGCGCGATTCAATTCGGCTCACGTATTTTGCAATAATGTGTATTGTAGCTTGGGATGGATTCTAATAAATATTGATCCTGGTGTCGATGACAAAAGCCGGTGACAATTTATTATCATCGTGGCATTGTGTTGGTAGTAATCCGTTTGGTATAAATTGAATCTTTGCGGTAAATAGAGTATGCTTGCATTTAATATAATTGGGATTTCCGATTATGGGTTTCTTTTCGGCATAATATGTATTTGAAATGTGAATTGTTGTGATTATTGTCGCAAAATTAAATTTGGTAATTAAAAATTTCGGTATCACAAGAAAATATTCTCACAGAAATTATAAACAAAATCATGACACCGAGCAAAATATATTTGAAGAATGTTGATGAATATTTTAAATAATATCTGCAATATTTTGTGACCGGAAACATATGTATATCTTGTTTAGTTTAATTAGCGTGAGTTTATACTTCGTGTGGAATTTTGAATGAATCTGTGTAAACATGGAATGTATTAGAATACATAGTTTTAACTTTTGCCGATAAAGTTAAAATAATGCAGACTAATACAACTAAAGTAGATAAATAGAGATAAAGATAGGTATCGCGAATGATTTAAAAAAAATATTTTAAAGTACTTTTACAACGATCTTAAAACATCAAGATTCAATGATTTCTCAAGAATAATAAAAGAAATAAACAAAATTAATTAAATATATTTGAGAGACGGTTTCAGATACCAAAACAAAAAATATAATTCATAAATAAGTTATAAAATTTCTTTGAAAAACGCAATGGAACTAAAATAAGAATATTTTTACTTTAAGTAAAATGGAAAATATATAGTCGATAAAAAGATTAAATTTAAAGAAAGAACTCATATAATGGCACAATTGTTCAAGCGACTGTGTTTTCTCTATAATTCGAAATATTCCTGCTTGAACTCAAAACTCAAATCAAAAACCTCTATAAAAGGAAAACCTCTATAATTCGGATAAAATAAATAAAATAAAATCACATAGTAACTTCTCTTTAATGTTCAATAACTATTATTAAAACTTATTGTAATAAGATAATTTTTTACAATAAATTTACAATTCAATCGTTAACACTTTCAACGCGAAAAATAAAAAAAAAAAATTTGCGCCCATACAGAAGTATGCAGCATCTCCATTTCCTCTAAAAGTAAAAGTAACAATTGTTTTGCTTTACTGCGTCAACTTTTTTCTTGCCGAGGCGAAGTCCAATCTCCGGCGGGCGCTTTCGGAAGCTATATATCGAAGTATACCCCCAATCAACGTGAATCCGCACGAAGGGTCGAGAACCCTGAAAGACATCGAGTTGGCTCGGCGAATAACAACCTCCCTTCTTCTCATTCCTCTCATCCTTTATACTATCTCTCTCGCCCTCTTTCTCCCAACCGTACCCATCCCACCCTCGTCTTCCCTCATAGGTCTACTTCGGCACTCTTACTCTCTCTCTCTCTCTCGTCTCTATCTCTCTCGTCTCTCTCTCTCTCTCTCTCTCTCTCTCATCTCGAAGCTCTCCGCAAAATCCAATGCCAGGATATATATATCCGACATCGCTCTCCCAATTTTCATTTCGCCTTCGATCGGCTGAGCAGCCGCGCGTCAATTCGCGTAGTCTGCAGCGCTGCAATATAATCTCGGAACTCGCGCGAGCGCGCTGCAAAAGGAGCGACGAGATACAGTGAGAGGTATAGAGAGAGATTTGGAGATGTCGGCAGAAGCCTACACACACGTATACGCAGACAGCGATCGCTGCCGACGCTGCCTCTAGCTTTGGCTCGGTGATGGGGCGGTCAAAAGTGCCTTCAGAAGTGGTCGGCAGCTACAGACACACTGGGAGAAGAATAGTCCAAATGAAGCCTCCTAAATTTCAACACCCTCTTTACCGAGAGCGCGGCGCACGTTTTCTCTGTCTCTCCCTCTCCGCGCATCCCCCTCTCGTCTCACTCCCTCTCTCTCTCTCTCTCTCTCTCCATCTCTACGTTCCACCCCATCCTCATCGTTATCTTCGTGGCTGCTAAACGTAGCCATAGTCCCTGCTCCCCGCTCTCTCTCTCTTCCTCTCTTTGCCACCTACCTATACATGCCCGCGATTCTGCCTTTCTTCCCCTCTGTTTTCGTATCCCCTTCTGTTGCTATTCCTCTCTATATATATATATATATATATATATATATATACATACACATATATATATATATATATATATATATATCATTTTCTCTATATGTGTCTCTTTTTGCAACCTCCCTCTGTCTGTTTTACTTCCAATTCCCCTCCTCCCTTTCTTTCCATCCCTCTCGATCGTGTGTATGTATGCGTGCGTATGTGTGCAGATATATGTGGGTGTATGTGTGCGCGCGCGCGTGTGTGTTCGTGTGTGTTTTTGTGTATGTATCTGTCTGTAATCTGTATGTCTGACTGTCTTTCGGTATAACCTCGGCCCTCGGCGAAACGAGCGATAACACCGAGAGTGAGGAGGGTGAGAGAGAGAGAGAGAGAGAGAGAGGGAGAGAGAGAAGCTCGTCGGCGGCGGCGATGACGTGAAATCGGCGCGGGCCAATGAACTGGCTGCTGCGAGGGGTGTCGGGGGCTAGCTCTGGGGCGTGGCTAGCTAACGGAGAGAGAGAGAGAGAGAAAACGAGGGAGAGAGAGAGAGAGAGAGAGAAGCGAGGGGGTAAAGGTATATATATACAGCGAGAGCGCAAAGCGACGTGCCCCGGGGTGTAATATCATACCGCTAGGTGGAAAAATAGACGCGCGCCGCGATACCGACGTGGGATTGAGCTCTACTGGGGCGGATGGGTAGCGGGAGGCTGTGCAGGCATGGAGAACCGGGAGGGGTGGGGTCGGGGGCGGGGGTGGAGGTAGATGTAGAGGTTTGGTGGTGAGGCAGTAAAGCGCGCCAGAGAGGACCAACATTTCAGCGCAGTGACGAACTTGAGAACACTTGTACCCGTTGCCGTGTGCTGCTGCTGCGGCGACGGCTGCTCCCGCTCTATTTCTATCTCTATTTATGTTACTGCCTCTGTCCGTTTTCCTCTCGGCGGGTATGCGTGGGCGGGGGTGTCCGTACCCCTTCCTCCGCGTGTCCCTCTATCTCTCTGTGATTTATCGAAATCATTATTGTTTCGCGTGTAGCCGCGGAGCTTCCGATCGCTCAGAGGCGGAATTCGCTGGGTCGAGAGGGCTATTTTTCATGGACTGGGGTAAAAGGGAATTTTAGCAGAGGGCTTTTAGACAATTTGTTACAGTTCGATTATTTTTAATTTGTACACTGAGAAAACTCATATCGTAAAATATTACGATATTGCTGTCGTAAAATATTAGGATATTGCTATCGTAAAATATTATCATATAACATTTTACCTTTAAACATGTATCTTTAAAGATTTTCTTATATATACAAAACCGCTTGTCATACAATTTTTAGGCACGACTACACCAAAGGGGGAGCCTTATATTTTCGTCATCGCAAAAAGTGTTATAGCTTAAAAATTAACAAAGTATATAAAAACATGTTTTAACACTATAGGAACACATTTCAAGCACTCTTTAAAATGTATGAATGGATGTATGTATGTATGGATGTAATCAAGTTCCTCGATTAACGTAGGAAATCCACGGTCAAACCGGCTGAAACTTAAAGAGTTTATTTGTCTCATCATAATAAGTAAACGTATCTATTTTGAGCCATATTCGTTGAGCGTATAACCATATAGTATAAGTATTGAATATATTAAAAATTCGAATTTTAGCTGTACCTTGAATAAATTTCATGCTTTTACTCAAATATCTACGATAAAGTAGTAAATCTCGAAAAAATACAACTTTTTTGTATGAAACATTTTTTATGAAAACGTGAATTAAATAAAGTTTGTCCAGAAAATCGAGAAATAAAGCGCAAGAAAGGTATCAATTATCAATTTTTAGGGCACAATTGGATTATAATACATTATACGCAAAAAAAATTCACGGTAAAATTATAGATCTTGAAATAACAAAACTTTTTTGTATTTAACATTTTTTACAAAAACATATTTTAAACAGAGTTTTCGAGAAAACCGATATATATATATATATATATACAAGATTCCTACTTAACGAAATCTTCCACGTGGGCAGGTCAGGAGGTTTACTGACATCATAATATATATTATCAATTATTTTTGTATTTTTCTTTTTTCAATTGTATTACATGGATATAATGTTCTTCTTTATTTTATTTTTACATTATTAAATATATTACTTTAAATATTAGAAATTTATAGTATACACTAGTTTTTTTATGATGTCAAACCAACAGTGATCAATAAATATGATAGACGAGCGCGAAGCGCGAGCTTCGGCGGTCGTACCTTACATACAATAAGCGAAGCTTTTATGGCGCGGAGGCATTTCGGAGGCGCGCGGTCGAGCTAGTTTTTACAAATATTTTGCATAAAATAATTGTGTTCAAGTTTGAGTTTTTTCAAATGCAGTGAAACTTTCCTAATTGGGACAAGATTTCGTCTTATTTGAAGACAAGTCGGTTTTCTTTGTAAAAAAAGTCTGTAATTGGGAAAAAATAAGTAGAAAATAATTCTAATATTTTGGAGAATTCTGACAACGTTTAGCCTCTACAGTTCGATATTTTTCTATTTCATAATTAAAAATAATATTGATCATGTTTCATCTTCTTTATTTTGATTAGTGTGAACTTACATTTCGTACGATCATTATAAGCATAGTGGAATGAAAATATAAGAGTTTAACTACTGCTGATAAAAGTTAAAATAATACTTATAGTATAATAATTTTGAATTTCGAAACAGATAGTGCGGTTAAATGTGCCTATTTCAGTGGAATGATGGAATCATCGAATATTATACGCGTTTGTATTCCACTCACATACTTTGTTATAATGTGTTTATAGTTTGGGATAGATTCTAATAAATATTGATCCTGATGTCGATGACGAAAGCTGGTGACGATTTATTATCTTCGAGTCATTGTATTGGTGGTAATCCGTTTCATATAAAATTGAACCTTTGCGATAAATAGAGTATCTTACAATATATCAACATTATTGGAATATTTATAATGATCGCTAATGCCGAATAATATGCATTCTTTGAAATGTGAAATATTAAATAATTGATACGTATTCATTGTTACAATTACAATACAATGGAAAATAAATTATTTAATGTCAGTAGTACAAGTAACTAAATTAACATTTTCAGAGTCCAAAAGTCTCTATGAATCAAATCCCTTTATAAATAAAACAAAATATATTCTTCATTGATTTCTGATTCTTGGTTTCACTTCATACTTAACAGCAGGTATAAAGAATTTTAAATTTCATTAAGAATTTTAAAAACTTTACCGTACAACTTTTGATGTTATTTTGCTGTAGGTTAAATATTTAAAAACAATTGTAAACTTTAAATAATGCTATTGCCTTGCTTTTTCAGCCACTGTAATCACTATAGAAGAAAAGAAAGTAAAGAAGAAAGCAAGGGCAAGAGGAAAATCGGGCAGCTAAGGGAGACTAGAACAAATAATGGTTGTAGTCGGCCTTAGTCACTGCGGTATTTCGTTTCAACGCAAGTTATACGATAGGTATCTGTAGTATCTGAGGGCTCAACTACGTCGACATTCGCTGAGCCATAAAGACAAGAGGTGGAGTTTTCTCTCTATCTCTTTCTTCTCCTACTATGTTCTATATGCTACTCCCGTAAAGAAGTATAAGAACTTTCTATAAAAAAGTAAAATACAAAGCAAATTGAAAGAATTATAGGTATAGTGATGATCATATAAAAAAAAAATATTCTTATAAATATGATAAGATACTTTGTTACAAAAGACAAAGGTGATATATATTAAAATGTAAATAATAATAATTTAAATATGTTAAGAGTTTCCAAAGATTATTCAATAAAATAAACGGATAATTTTAAATACTTTTTACAGTTATATATTTAAATTTATTGATAAATACGATGTTTGAACTATTTGTTTAATTAAAAGTAGCTATTATTTAATATTTTTGTAAAACACGTACAACGAATAGCAATTATTATTTTTAAGGGGACCCAACTACCTCAAAATTTCAAATAAATTGGTTATATATTTTTATTGAGGATAAATTATTCATCATATATTACCTATTTTTTTCGGTAAATTTGAACATTTTATCAAAACATGTATATTTTTTTCTTTGTTGCAAGGTTTTGAGAGTCAAACTGATCGGATCGAAGTTTTGATGTTTTATTGTATTCAAAATACATACACTCGAGGGCCAAACTATTTTCCTAACGTGCCCGTTAATGACCGACAAAATGAGCATAGTTTATGGTATATGGCGCATAGTTTGTGGCGTAAGCAGCTTACGCCATAAACTATGCAGCTTTTGACGGTCATGTACCTATAATTAGAATACGGGTGTGTAACGATTATATTATGATATATTATATAACTCCAATCCAATCAGTTTTACTCTCAAAACCTTGCAGCAAAGCATGAAATATACAAGTTTGTATTATGAACAAACAAAGAACCCGAACGACTATTCAAATCTTTTTAATTTTCCGTTTTATTTTGATAAAATGTTTAAATTTACCGAAAATTATAGGTAATATATGATGAATAATTTATCCTCACCTAAATACATGTAACCAATTTATTTGTAATTTTAAGGGGTTAGGTCCCCTTAACCACGCTACTTCCGAATAAGAAAAATAACTGCGATACATATTTAAATTACCTAATAATTTTAGCAATTAAAACAACAAAAACTTGTGTACAAATGTTATAAAATATATTTAAAAATAAACATTATCTCTTTCTACAATGCAAATTTAATTATTTTTTAAATGTCTGGCAATTTTAGATATTGCATTAACGCCTGGAAAATATACCATGATATTTCAGTTCTTACTTGACGCGGTGTAAAAGAATCGCAAAGGCAGACCGATACAACAGTGAGCTAAAAAAGCGCGGAGATTACGTCCTTGAGGAAGAGAGGGGTCTGGCGAAAAAAGAGAGACGCGCGGCGTTGGAAGCTTGGCAAAGTCTAAAGGACCTAATCGCCCCGCTCGCGTTCTTTGAACACAAAGTTAATAACGCGTATTTATGCATTGCCGTGTTTAATTGCCCGCGCTGCTATTAAGTCTGCGAGGGGGCAGGCATACGTGCAATTTCCTGAATGCTCCATACTCCTCGACAATTCCTACGAGATGCTTACGAGAAAATCAAAGCGTTTAGTCGTCGGGGCTTTGTGCACCGTGAAAACGAACAACCAAAAAGTACTTTATTCTTTTCTACGTTTTATTTGCACATCTTTAACAATTCTTTCTTTATCTACAATTAACAACAATTTATTTTAACACTTACTAAAAACATTTATTAATAAATTATTTCATTGATTTGTTGTGCAATATACATATTTTCTATTAAAATTATTTATTTCTGAATAAGTATATAATAATAGAAAAAATCATTATCTCAAATAAGGCGTGTAAATTTGTTATTATTGTAAAAATTATTTTCGGAGATAAAGATAAACAAAATAATGTATATGATATATATTTTATTTTACATTGTGTATCCCTACAAAAGCCAGAACCAATTAAACTATTTATACGAACGATTTTGGTATTCTTTACAATGACGAAAAGAGGTGGAAACGCTAAAATTTGAATAAATAGGAAAGGGACCTCATTATATAGTCGACCATCTTATAGTCGACGACTACTTTAACTATTTTTCAAAAGAGAAACCCGTATACAAAATATTGCTAGGTCAATAATATTTTAATGATCTATAACATATTTAAAAATGTAGGTCTGTAATTTAAATCAAATTTCTTGAAGAATATGCCTGAATTTTTTACCACGAGAGTCTTGTACTCGGCCGCTTGACCGCTAGTAGTTGACCGGGCCAATTTAAAGCAATATATCACTTTTTAATAAGAATGCTTACGCTTTCTTATAGTTTTATGATTGAAGTTTAGCTGTAAAATCTTAAAAAAATATTAAATGAATTAAATTGAATATTAAATAATTATAATGATCATTACAATTGGGTTGGGTTTGAATTTGGCTTACCGACCATGCTCGACCGACTACTAAAATGCGACAAAAGTATAAAAACTCTAGCAGCCAATTACCTAGAAGCACATATCGACAAAGATACATCGAAAATAAATGTATTTATGTATCATGGATGAAGACTCCGCACGCTCGCACTACGAGCTATAAGACGAGTCAGTGGTAAGAGATGTAGAAAGCGAGATGCATCGGCTTGCATTGTGGACGTTACCTCCGTGGTAGAGCACGCGCTTCTCAATCTTGGGTTGCCCGCCGGATCGAATCCCGTAGCCCACATATTTTTTTGCTACAGCCTACTTCGTTTCTCTTTTGCGTACATTCTTTTTGAACTGATTTAATGTCAGGCTTAAATTTGTAAATGTCATATCGTTAAAAAATTATTAACCTAGCCATATTGCTTCCTGAAAGAGTAAGTTTTTTTATACGGGATTGTCTTATGAAAAAAAATAGTTTAATTGACCGTCTACTTGGGGCTGACTGACTACCTGGATTACTATCCTGTTTAATAAAACCTCAGAGTTTCTACCTTTTCTCGATATTGAAAAGAATAAATAGTTTTATTAGTTCTTGCTTTTGCAGAGATACCCAATGTAAAATCAAATGCGATAATTTATGAACCTTATGTCCTTATATGGTACACGTAGCACTCAACCTGTTAATCTATATCATTTGGAATGTGTAATTTATATTAAAAATTATTATTCACCAAGCTAAAATGAATTTTTGTAGTCGTTGAAAGAAATTTCCCGGAGGGCACAGATAAGTACACACCCTACTTGAGAAAATGGTTAAAAATTACATTTTTCTAATTTATTTCAAATCTGCCAATCGAAAGATTTCTAATTTCATGGGAACTTACTTCAAATATTTCTAGAAATCAGTAGGAACAAGAAAATTGGAGGTACAAAAACTTTATATTTTAAGTTTGTTCTTGAACCCCGTGTATATTAATATGATGAAAGAATATGTTAAAAGTACGTAATAATCTAAATATCTAAATAATTATATGAAACAAATATGAGATTCTTGAGATAAACGGTTTAAATGCATCATAGTATTTATTTTGTTTATATAAAGTCAGTAATTTCCTTATATTTGATTCTGTGTTTCATTTTAAATATGTACATAGACTTGAATACAAAATCTATATGGTTTATATAAAGAAAACTACATATTTTTACACAAATTTGTGATTAAGATAAGATAAGATAATTCTTTATTCTTAGACAAGCGAAGAAAATACAAAATAACATATATCATATATCATATATCATACATCATGTATCTTATTCATTTTTTATCTTCAGAAAGAAATAATATATTTCAATAAGATTTATTTAGATTATGTACACATATATGCTACATTTTTGTATTTGATTCTGTGATTTATAATCAGTTACTTTTATTTTATACCTAGGAATCAATTTCAAACACCTATGGTGCCAGTTAAATCATAATACTTTATTACGCATAAAAAAATTGACCATCTACATGTGTTCGAACATTTAGCTTAATTTTGAAAACGTTGTTATCGATGGGCTATTTTTGTCTTAAGTGGAGGCACTACTGAAAATTGGTGTTTTATCTTTGGATCTACAAATATTATACCAAATCCATGCAAGAAGTTGTTTCAAATCATCTTAGATACATGTAAACAAGTATCAACTAAAAATATTTAAAACTGTAGGAGAGGATAGATTTTTAAAGAATGTTTTCAATACAAAAAAATCATAGGCTAAAAATCTATCTACTGCTACAAATTTTAATATTTTTAGTTGAAACTTTTTTCCGTTGAGATGTTATATGGGAAAAAAGAAAAGGATAAGAATTGATATTTTTACTGAATATTCTCTACATTTCTAATCCCCTTAAATTTTTAAAAAAAATTTCCATCTTATATTTCCCAAATATCACCGTTTAAAACCCCGAAAAATTAAAACTTAAAAATCATAAAACCGCCAAAAGCAACGAATCGAAAAACAAAAAAACTACTTTTGACCGCACTTCCTTAAATAATAAAAAATGAGCCCTGAAACATTAGTTTTGTCCGTGAATATTCAAAGTAATGCTGATGCACATCCGTACACACATACATACGCGCGCTCGCACATACACACGCACACACATGCTCATAAATAAACACATGCGCTCGCACAGACACACACCCATACATTCACACGCATGCACGCACACGCATCCCATACTGACATTTTCTAAAAATTGTGTATTTTGATTAAAATGTCCCGAAATATGTTCTTCCTAACATATTGTTTTGAAACAAAATTATTTTTTTATAATTTACCTAATTTAAATTAACATAAAATTGAACGTTTGAGCTATTTTTAGAAAAAATATACAGTTATTAATATTTTTTAAAATTTTCATATTTAAGCCTCTTTTACCCCCTTAATTTGTAATAAAATCAATTGTATACTAATTTTGATCACTTAATTATTTAGTTGAACATTGTTTTATAGTTTAACCTTTATCTAGAATTACATAAATCTTTTTTTAAGCATAATGATTGTAGGATAAAAAGAGTAAATAAAAAGACAGTAGGTATAGTAAAAAAAAATAATGTATTTTTTTTTAATTCATATAATGCAAAAGTATATAAAAAGTTTTTTATGAAAATTATACATAATAGTATATGTATAAGATCAAGCATTTTCACTTGCGTTTGCGTATGTTCGTAGATTTTGTGTGTGTGTTTGTGTGGATGTGCAGGCGCGCAACTCTCAGCATTCGACAGAATTGTTGAAAATCTGAACTGGAATTTTAACAGGTGGCCATGTACAAACGAAACTCGCAACTGCGTCTATCTGTCAATAATCTGAAAAAATATATATGTTAGGAATATTATAATACAAAGATTAATCTAAATATAATAAAAATATGCTTTTGCATATAAATACATTCAAGTAAATAGAAAGCAAATATTGAAGTATGCAGTTTAGTTAAAATAAAAGACTTACTTATTATATTATATTTTGAATCTAGCTTTCATAATAATCAAAAAATCTATTATTTTTAGAGTTAATAATTATTTTACGAAAAGTATAGAGAACAAGAGAAAGTTTGTGAAATCTGATTAAAGATTAATAAAAAATTGCATTAAAAAATGAGGTTAGCAACAAAAAGAATACCATAGTACACTGACCAATAATATTGCCAGCCACTAATTCCAGCCCCATCCTCCGTGGTGTTGCTTTTCGTGATGATGGACGGGCACGTGGACAGGTACGAAAACCTTCTGGACGACGGGGTAGGGCACCGGGACGTGTACCTTCTGAACGTGGTGCACTGGCACAGGTACAGCCACCTTCTCGACGTGATGGACCGGGACGGGGATCCTCTCTACGTGATAATGGTGGACATTACGCACCTGGTACGGCACATGGACGGTGTTGTGACCATAGTGTCCACTAAAAATTCGGTTAATTTTATATTTACGAACTTTGTCTTGTAGAAGAGGCGTTTTATCTTTGATAAGAAAATTTGACAGGTACATCGAAGTACTGTTTTCTGCAGTATTTAGTGGGAGAATGAAATTCAAATATCCAAATTCCACAAGTCCACGTAATGATGGCGAATTCGTAAGAATTAAATTATTAACGACTTATCAAAATACTTTTAAGTAATAAATATGAGTATTTTGATATGCTTGCAGATAAGTGTAAATATTCTTATCAGTTCAATGACCTAAATTACACTTTTTATAAATTTTTTGCTTCTTCCTAGAGGAAGCTTTGTAATAATAAAAAAAAGTTTTGAGTCATTTGGAATAAAAATACACTATTTATAGAAAATTTCCGTATGTGTGTGTGTGTGTGTGGGTCTGCGCGTGTGTGTGTGTGGATCTGTGTGTGTGTGTGTGTGGACGTGGATCAGCATTACTCTGCATATATATACACGGTTTAAGGAAATTAAAACATGATTAAATAAAAGTATGGAGGACGGTGTCCCAAACTAGGCAACACTTATACCTGGCTTGTATGTTGAATTGCAATTATTGTAATTGATTAATTATAATCTAACTGTTATATCTGTGGCGAACCGGAAAAACGAGTTAAGTCCAATTTTATCAATTTCAGGTTTATAATAGATTTCACCATTATAAGTAGCCCCCTTTCACGAGAAAGTGCTAAAAATTGCCGTAGCATATCTATCTTAGCCGAAAATAGCATCTTACATAACGACTTAATTACGTTTAATAAAATCTTTGACCGGCATACGACTTAAGTCCATCTATATGTGGATCGATCAGAGCATATATCAGTGATTTTATTTAATTTTAGTACGTAAATAATTTGTATTATATAAACATACACAATTTTTATTATATAAACAATTTTATATATAGTGTATACACATAAAAGCATATATGGGTTTCAAAAAATAATCAGATGATACACGGAAAAACGACTTAAGTCCACTTTTTTTTAATATTGGGATAATTTACGTTAGATTTCATTATTATAAACACTCCTTCGTCTCGTAAAAATAACAACACTTGCCAAAGTTTAGCTATACATGTAGTCAATAACTGCACAATACATAATGATTTAAGTCGATTTAATAAAATCTTTACTTAAAATAGAACTTACATTCATCTTTACATGGATCACAGCGCTTATAGTTGATTTTATTTTATTTATGTTAATCCATTTATTTTACTATACAGTATATACTTACACAGCATTTGCTTTTCATAATATTTGAACTGTTTGTATTAGTTACTTATATATCGCAATCATCTGTCAGTTACTTTTATTGTGCATAAGTTTTTACTGATTTTTTTACACAAAAGCAGTATAAGAATAAATGAATGAACGATATCTAATAACCAAACTCCAGTTACACACCACCCAGAACAACGTATTCAAATTATGCTTATTGCAACTCACTACGACCATCACCCGCGTATTTCCTAGAGGTAAGGGAAGAGTTGGAGAGAGAGAGAGAGAGAGAGAGAGAGTTAAAAATTTTTTTTATACTGTTACTAAATAGATATAATGTTGCAGTCTATTTCCAATTGTGTATAAAAATCAAATTTAAAAAAGATCCCATACCGACTTAAGTCTACATTTACCAGAAAAATGACTTAATTCAACTCTTTTGTAAAGTTGCTCGAAAAATAAAAAGTATTTCTAATGTGTAATTACTATGATTAGAGTAATATTTGACACTTTATTTAACAAATATAATTTGGCTGCATATCTCTTTTGTTTCAACCTGGCAAATCAGTACAAACATTAAAACGTTAATATCTCGAAAACGCGACAAATGGACTTAAGTCGTTTTTCCGGTTCGTCACAGATATACTGTTTTCTTGTACTAAAACCTATCAAAAGAGACTTGTAAAGTTACGTTTTATTAATCTATGCATTCAGGTACTTATGAATATTTAAATAAATATTTAAATTATATGTACACTGTAAAAAAAATGTGTAGTAAAATTACTACATCGGAAGTTGATAACAAACCGACCCATTTCCAAAGTAGTAAATTTTCATAAAAAATTGTAAAATTACCATAGGGTAGTAAAATTACCGTACGGAAATAAAATTACGATACGGAGGGTAGTAATTTCACGAGTTGATGGATTAGGAGTTGAAATTCATTACCAAGGTAGTAATTTTACCACCCGAATAGTAAAATTTCAATGAGCATGGTGAAATTTAGGTTATGAATAGCAATTTTGATGATACGCCAATAAATGAATGATGACTATATTATTTGAACAAATTTTATTTTCTAGTAGTACGAATACAATATTTTATAATATAAAGGAAGAGAGGTTCAAGAAACGTCGATGAAACGTCGAAAATCAGCTTCGGAGCAAATACATATATATATATATATATATATATATCGTTGTATTGGAGTGACCGGCACGGCAAAATCTTTACGGAATATAAATGAATGTACACTCGCTGAATGAGAAACTAGTATAATTACGAAAAGTACGAAAAAAATCGATGAAACGTCGAAAATCAGCTTCGCACATACATTCGGCAGCTGACTGGCACTTTTTCCGGCGTCTCTAAGATAATCTAAGATGGCTTTACGAGTGGTACTTTTACAATGCTTGTGTGAATTTTACTACTACTGTTGTGGAATTATTACACGGTTACCGTTGGTAAAATCGCCATATCCAAAGTAGGTAACAAAGCGACCCATTTCCAAAGTGGTAAATTTACCAATTATGGTAATAACACAATTCTAATGGTGTTTTTACGTCACTCACAGTCGTAAAATTACAAAACGAGTAGTAAAATTCCACAATCATTTTTTTACAGTGTAGTTAGATATTGGTACATAGATTAATAGAATTCCTAATCATCTAACATAATATGAATATTTTCATGAAAAACAAAAGAAGGCAAAGAGCCTATTCAAAATTTGCAGTTGCAGAAGATAGGTTATTTTATACTCTTTTTAATGTATTTACACTAACTTGATCATAAAATTTCTAACATTCCAAAATATCCGAAAAGCTAAAACTCAAAAATCAAAAAATAAAATAATCATTATAAAACAAAAACAAGTCGATGAATCTTGAAATTTCTTTGCAATTTTAAATCTTCATTTAAAAAGGAAAAATTAGACTTTTTTGCTAAAAAATATCTGATCGAATTTGTTTGAATATTTTTAAATCCTCCAATAAAGTTAGCGAAAACGAGCATTCGATCCAATGAAATTGCAGCAATTTTAAAAAATTTGAATGAATTCGACCAGATATTTTTTAACGCCGAATGTACATACTTCTATTAATGAATTCTATTGATTTATACAAAATATTTCAATCAGGACTTTGCATAAAAAAATCTATTAAACCCGTAATGTAGAATATAAAAAAATATAAACGCGTATATTTCTTTTTTTAAATAGATGGAAATTAAAAGATTCACAGTCGTTTAAATTTTACAGATTTTCGATATATATATAGATATACTGCAATGCTATGTGACGTCACGAACATATATGTATTCGTGACGTCACGAGTATTCAAAGAGCTGTAACTCTTTCAATTTGCATCTATTTAAAAAAAGAAAAAATACCTGTTCTTTATTTTTTTATATTCTACATTATGAACCTAATGGACTTTTTACATGGAAAATCCGAATTAATAGAAGTAAAATATTTTTTACGGAAGAAATATTTAATTGAGACAATGTCATTCAAAGTTTAGGTCAGAGAAAATAACACTCGTTTACATTAGAAAATTCACCGCTTATTTCTAATTTAAAAGCCTGCTTGCTTTTCTTTTTTAAGTCAGTTAACATTTGGAGCTCCCACATTTGATTTCTATATAATTTACGAAATAAGAAATGCAATATTAACTTACTGGTAGAATCCTCCAGGCGTCGGGGCTGCCGTCACTGCGGCGAGGATTCCACACACGAGGAGCTGGAATGATGTAATAAATAAGTGATTAATTACTTGCGAATTGAAGCGTGTAATTTAAAATAAATGGGTCGTGTCTAAATTACGTAAGGATATTTTTGGGGACGAGAGGGGGGAGGGGGTGAAACATTTTCTTATGTTTTGTTACGTAAGGAAGAGAGCAGTATCTTACAATGTTTACGTAAGACTTTTTTTACAACTTTTCTATAAAAATAGAACTGAAATCAGTTTTTCGGTGAGATTGTAGGAGAAAAAAATTCTCCGAACCAGATCTTCCCGGAATGAATCATGATGTCATAAGGAAACTTTCGCCAGCTATAACTATTATAAATCTGATTCAGTTCATAAAATTGGTTTGATTGGTGAATCTGCTTAAATTTAATGATTAAATTATAATGTGTTACAAATTGCGATAAATTAATAATATTTATAAATAAAAATATAATGTTTATTAAATTCTAAAATTACTTAAATTTTGATTTACTCGTACTGTTTTTATGCCATTTATACTTTATATTTTATTTGCTTTTTTTCGTGAAACAAATGTAAATGCAAAATATGTATGCAAAATTGGAAAATATGCACTATTACGTAAGGAGCAAGGGGATAGATGTCAATGTATAATCTTACGGTTTCTTACATAGGGGCATAGGAGAGTCAAACATTTTCAACATTGTTCTTACGTAATTCGATCAGGCATGGCAACATACGCTTTAATCTTCACAGGTCTATACCAACTAATTGTTATATCAATACTCTTATTCCTCGTTTAACGACATTCACCGAATAAATAAATTTCTTTAAAATGTCTCGAAACAATTATTATATGTCAATTTAGGTGTACTTTACACGCGGTTGAAATTTCGACCCTGCTTAAGGTATACAAAATTGAAAAATATAGCTTAAATGTTTAAATTTTTAACATGGAGCCCTATCTAGTATCTTGAACTCTCACAAAAGGAATATTTTTATTGATTGTAAACTAAGTTTTCTCATTCTGAAAAACTATTATATAATGTAAAATAAGCATAAAAGTAAAACATAAAAAGCTATGCATAACAAGTTGTACTTTTACAAAAGATATAGCTATCTAAAGTTGTGCTCCAATATTATTAGTACATCTATATCATGGTAAAGATAATATGCTAAAGATAATCCGTACTTTGGTTGTTGGCGCTATTCATCATTTTTATATTCTTTACTTCTCTGTTAAAGCTTTACATTGTAAACTTAACGGTTTTCATTATAAATTTTGACTTTTTCAAAAATTAACTTTCTAACGTTATTGTCAGTCGGCGAACGTTTTCAACTACTGAATAAGTGCGCGGTATACCAAAAACATAATATACAGATCAATGTACATTTATTAAAATTTATTTATAATGTATACATTACCATAAAATATAAGGGATTGTAAGAAAGAATTTTCAGTATTTCAAAAGTTATATTTGTAAGTAACAATTTTTTTATATACGTACATGTGCGAAAAATTCCTTTCTCTATTACGTTAAAAAATAGATTATTGGTAACCGATATAAATATTAAATATTTTTACTGGTTAAGTAAATATATTGCAAGATATTTTATATAAAATTTCAATTATTTCTTTATATTCATGCCGATTGTTCCTAAAAATTTCAATATTTTTGCTTTTTCATTGAGGAAGCTTTGTGATGGTAAAAATAGAAAGCAAATAAAACTTTTGCATAGAATATTAATAATTTAAAAAGCAGAGTGATTTTTTTTAATAATAGCTCTTTATTTTTTTCTTTTTGTAGTTGTTAATAATTTTGCACTATTATTTGAACCTCGATAGAGATTAGAGTAATTCTATTTCAGGTAAATCACTTCATTATCACCACGTAGGTCAAAAGAAGTCTTGTAATAAAAAAATTTCCAAAAAGTATTTCAGAAACTTAAGTGTTTACATTCAAAATACAGTAGAACGTCACGGCATGGTGACTGCAGATCATCTCGGCACTGTGATTTTTCTAGGGCCGGCCATATGTATGTGCGGAACCCCGCACCTTAACTATGCGGAAAAAGTTGTATGAATAGGTTTAAACTGAAAAGATGTTATAGAAGAGGTTTCTTACAAAGGCTTAAGCCAGAAAATTTTAATAAAAAAGTTATAAAAATTGTTCAAACTGAAAAATTTTAATAGAAAAATTTGTAAAAGAAATGATATATTGTATATAGATTTTTATAAAAAGACTTTTTTAATAAAACTGAATGAAAGGTATTGTACGGAGAATATTTGATGATGGGAAAGGTACGGGGTAAAGTTAATATTATGACCTAGATATGGCCCTGGTATTCGACGTTGATTGGCTGACACCAATTCACAGTGCTGAGAGGTTCTACTGTATAAAAACTGTTTTTGCACTCTGTCGATCTAAGCAGCAAAGCAAATTGCAAATAAAAAAATATCTTCAAAAGACATATCGAAAACTCGGTACTCACAGCGAAGGTATGAGAGTACATGGTTGCGATAAGTGTGGTTTTTTGAAGTTGGACAGGGACTGCGTTTGACGGATGCCTATACGATTCTGATTTAGCAGTGACCGAGCTTTGCATTTATAAAGAAATCGCATCCGCCAAAATGCGCAGGGGCACAGGAGAAGCCTTGAAATGCACTGGTCGCATGGGTACAATCCATCCCTTCCCCCTTCCCGTAAACGAAAGTGGGGAATATAAGTCAGGAGGAAGTCAGATGGCGTACGAGGTATATACCCAATGTGCCTACTCGCGTTGCGTCGACGATTGAATGTGGCACTTTCCTCATCCGTCGAATCGTGAAGATGCGAAGTAAAAAGTAGAGAAAGAGAGAGAGAGAGAGAGAAAATAATCAGTTCAGTAAAAAAGAAATTTACGAACCTGATTTTTTGCTAAATCTTAAAGGTGATTAGGCAACGATCTCACACCCCTTGAACGGTCTTTTTCTTAAGAGGCAAGCATCTTACCACTTGGGCCATTAACCGCCAAAAGGAGACAGGATTAAAATCAAGATTAAAATTTCGAAATTTTATGTGGCTATCAAATATTCACAGATAATAAAAGTTTCAGAATAATTGCTATTATGAATCAATTTTTTAGGGTTTCATAGTAGCGTGTCTCTTTATTATGTATATACAATTCTAGTATAAAAAGTTTATAGATTGTTGCAAAATAAAATATGAAAATTGCTTAAAAATACCTTCAAATTAAATAATAAATACTTATCTGTAATTTTTATAAAGATGTTCAATTGTTGATAAATATTCATTTACGAGTTTAACAGTGACCTATATTGTGAATCATTTGGTTTTAAATCTTTATTATGAAAGTTTTGCATTATTACTATTTGTTTTTGTTTTGAAAGATAAGAATAAGAGCTTTTGAAATAAAAAACGCGGCCAACTGACTTGGCACTCGACTTTCTCAAAGAGGTATCGGTTGTATCATACAGTATATTATAGATTATGTATAGGTCTGTTGCAGTAAATTTGCTTTAAATTTCATAAGAAATTTATACTAATATGTTAAGTTAAAATATTAAGGGAGTCTGAAAGTCACTTAAGAATTTTAATTTTCCGACTGGATTTTTACCGACCGAGAAGTGAATAATTATTTATAATTATAAAAATATTCATATTTAGACAAAACCCTAAAATCACTTACCTTACATTGTGTAGTAATAAACTTATTAACGACGTTTTAGATCTCAACGACAACGGCACCATACAAAATTATTGAAATGAAAATTTGTCAAACATTCGTATCATATTCGAATTCTTATCATCAAAAGAATGCTTTCTCCGTGAGAAAGCAAAGATAAATTATGCATATAGTCATTTCCATCATCCAAATTCATATATAAGTGACACAAACAATATGTGCAACATAACATATCGAGTGTGCGCTCTTCAACTATCACTTGTGAATTACGCATGGCATTCAGATTTCGGAGGATTGCTAGAGCGCATCGCTTGCATCAAATCATTTAGATAAGGATCGCGTCATCGTAGCAAAAAAATAAGATCCTAAAAAGTCGTATTTAAATGCTACTGGCTGAAATTCCATTTTATTATTAAAACATGTTAATATGGAGCTAATATATATATTACAGAAGTTAAAAAAAATAGAAGGACAACTTGAAACGAAACAACTTGCTTATTCAAATGTTTTAAATTAATTCATTTTGTACAGAATTACATAAAAGTGTTATTTATGTATTATTTAAAAAGTATTTATACTTTTGTTACATAATTTACGGATTTTAATAAAAAAATTACTAATGAAATGGGAACAGAAAAAAATTAAATAAGGTCCATGCTGCTTTATTGAGTAGATCTATAAACTTATGAATAGTCACGGGTATTAATACTGTATCCAGAATAATTTTGATTGTCTAATTTCAAAAGTACAAAGGGATATCAATCAATTACATTTTGAATCTTTACGATTTATAAAACATTATAAAATAATTTAATTTAATAAGTTATTTCAGGTCGATTGGCTCATATTTTGAGACTAAAATTGATAGGGTTCATATTTCCTTTATTTCCCTGCATTTGCGGGAGTGCGCACCACAGGCATTGTGCGTTCTGCGCATGTACGGTGCGGTAAAAACTAGTTTTATGTAATTTTCTCAACAACCATTATAGATAATGAATTTCTAATGGTGGAACAAATTCAAACAAAGATGGAACAATTTTCGTTAAATAATTTTTATTATTAATGTCAGTATCACCTTTCGCATAATCGCCAACTTCAACGATTTTTTACGAAAAAAATAAAGTGGAGCTAATTTTGAAAATAATTGATTTGGATAGAGTAAATGTAGCCATAGTTTTTGGTAGGTCAAATGTTCTTGTAGGTATATAGGTAGTTGGCTGGAAGCGTAGAGGTCAAGGATTTATTTGCTCAGAATAAGGGTACGACAAGTACCCTTCTTCAAGGGTTTTAGTACCCTTAGGGTACTTTGCGTGTCCGAAAGCATCTCAATGCCTTATTTATTAAATTTAATTAAGAAGCATGAGGGCCTATAAGGGAAGTAAACTCCAGAAATTGCCTCCAACAAAATTATTGTAAATCAAAAACCGCTGCCAATTCATTGGCGCTTACGAGATGAGTCCACACCCCCTGTGTCACGATATTTGATGAAACTTTAGGAGGTGTTTTTTGTACCTAAAAATGAAGCCTAGCACCCGTAGTTATTTCCAATGAGCCGTTTTTCTAGAGATATGGGTCATTATGCCCCAAATGCGTATAATTTTAGTAAAACGAAGCACGTCTTCTTCTCAACATAACTCTGCACATTTTTACAGTAAAAAATGGGCCTAAAATACAATAAAACTAGGCGAAAAGAGCTTTAATTTAAGCTTTGTTACGTATAAAAATATTAATCCGAGTAAAAGTTATTGACAATTAAGAATGGTGACTAAAGATATGTCAGAAATCATCGAATTTATAACAATTAAGTTCCGTCAAATATTCATGCATTTTCAGTCATCATATTCGATTATTAATAACTTTGACTCGGATTAATATTTTTATACGCAACAAAGCTTAAATTAAAGCTCTTTTCGCCTAGTTTTATTGTGTTTGAGGGCTATTCTTGACTGCAAAAGCATGCAGAGTTACATTAAGAAGAAGACGTGCTTCTTTTTACTAAAATTATAAGCATTGGGGATATAATGACTTATATTACGAGAAGAATAGCCTATTGAAAAAACTACGGGTGCTAAGCTTCATTTTAAGGTACGAAAAACACCTTCTTGTTAGCTTCATCCAAACGTATTAAATATTCCAGTAAAAAAAATTTTTTTTCTATTTAATTCATTGTTAAAAAGTCAAAACGACAAGTTCATTTGTTTTAAATGGCGAGATACATAGATTTAAATTATTAAATTGCCATTTAAACCTATGAAATAGTATAGCATAGATAATGAAAAATATTTAAACTGTATAAAAACTTATTTTTTGCATATCAAGTTTCATTTTTTCAATTGACAATAAATTTTGCAACACTATAAAACTGTTGATTAAATTTGTTTTCTAGCGTATAAAAAATGCAGACTACTTTTACAAATATTTTTGTTCTATAATTTTGTAATTTTATTTGAGTTTATGAACAACAAATTTACTCACTTAATACAGAAATATCATAAAAATGAAAAAACACTATAAAACAAGAAACCGCTGCCAATTCATTGGCACTTAGCTTTCTCAAACTAAATTAATTGTTCTAATAAATTAATTTTAGATTGCTACATCTCTTTTTAATTAGGAGCTCAAAAAATGTGTGCTAGTTTATCATTAATGGTTTAATTTATTATAGTTAATTCAACTACCTGTAGCCATAATCTTATTTTTATTATACATTTGTATTTTTAATTTACATCTATATATAAATTAAATCTGTTTTAAGCAGATTTCGGTACCATTATTTTTTAAATTGATAATTTAAATTTTATACATTTCACCTTGAATTTGAATTCAATAACATCTAAAATCACATAATTAGATCGTTATGTATCATTTTTACCAAGATTTATAAAAAATAAAACATAAAAAATATTGATATGCATTATTTCATTAATCTTCAAATACTTTTTTAATCAATGTTTCAAAATATCAATGGATAAAATATAAAAAGAAAACAGCAATATCACTGTTTATAAGTAGTTTTATATACTTTCAAATGCAAAATGAAGCGAAAATAGAGCTCCCATTGTCTCAGTGGGTAAGACGCTTGCAGACCGATACAAGACGCTCAAGCAGTCGATTTTCGATTCTCGGTGAAAATTCTCGAGAATTTTTTCTTCAAGTTTTTCGTCTGGAAAAGATCTCCGATTACGCATTGTGCTTTAATGCAGGACGTATGCGTCCATATAGTCTCTTCAAAAGTGTCAGAGATGCTAGTAAGCAGCTGATGGGTTTCGCTCGCCCGACATCGCACAACACAACAAACAAGCATATAAAATACAAATTAATGTAACGTACAAAACCACATATGCATTGTGAAATATAGGAGTCCCAGATAAGAGGGGACATACGGCCATTAAATACAAAAAAAGAAAGAATTAAACAATCATATTATTTCTAAATACAAAAATAATTTACCTTATCGACTTTAGAATATCGTAAAATATTGTAAAATAAAGAAATCTTTATAAAACTAAAACGGGGCGATGAATCTCAAAATTTCCTCTCAATTCAGAATCTTCATTTAAAAAATGAACGAAATGAGCCCTGGTTTACAAAAAATGACCGCGCCATTCTTGAGATTTAGTCAATCAAAAAAATCATTTTCTAATAATATTGTATTTTGATTCTTTATATCTCAAAACATATTATTAGCAAAACTATTTGTTTACTATCACAAAACTTCCTCTTCGTGGAAGCAAAAATTGATGAAAACCTAAATTTCATGATTGATTTGGAATCGTAATATAATGTAGGTGTAGGTATATGGTTCTTATGAAGCGGCTGTTCACAAATCTCGTGACGCAAATTTTCTAGATTTCTCGCTTGGATAGTAAACTCATCCGCGGGAAAAATATTCGACTTTTTGCCCTTGTTACATAATGTACTATTTACATAAGTAGCAGATGATACAACTAGAGTACTACACGCACCTAGATATAACCTTGTTGCTTCACCATAAATGAGAATCCACATAAGCGCAATCCCATGGTGTATTGTGCTGTGCTGTGCTGTGCCGTCCGATTTTAGAACAGAGAAGTCTATCTACATCTATATCTATGGTCATTCAATTAATATTCCATAACCATCATTTAAATTATTTAATAAACGAACAATTTTGATTAAAGAACAAGACAACAAATATCTATGTTCTTTAACAAAAACGTTATCAAGTAAGGTAATGAAAAACTCTGAATATATGACTCTGAACTCTATTGTATGAATAAAGTGGTTAAAAACTAATAAAGTAATAATAATTATTTTTGTAATTAAATAATTATAGGTTTATTAATTGAGATTTTTAATAAAATAATATTTAAATAAAATTAATTCTTGCAATACACAGATTATATAACTTTATATATAGTATATAAATCTTTCTCATGTATACATATATATGGGTGGTTCTCTGACAAATCGTGCGCGAAAAAAAATGGATTTTCCAAAAATATTTTTTTTATGTTCCTATAGTATGTATGAGTATCCCTGAATTTTTTCAGATTTTTTCCATCATTATTTTCCAAGTTACAGAGGGTCAAACTTGGCCATCTAAGCATTTTTTGCATTTTTTGGCCATACAAATTAATTTATAACTCCTCAGGGAAGCATTTTTCACAAAAAACCTATACATACTTTTTTTTGTAAAATTTTCTGTAGTTTGCATTAAAAATACTTGCAAAGTCATATATATATATATATATATATATATATATATATATATATATATGTTATAACTATCTTATATGCCAATTAAACCTTAAAATGCTGATTCTGAGAGTTCGATCAAAGCCTCGACCACCAAAAAATTCATGGAGATACCTTTATATAGTGCAAAAGTCCCAGTATAGGTCCCAGAATGGTGGGGAGCCTGTATCTTAGTATAAAAATTAAGATAATCATCAATTCATGCTAAAAATGATTAAAATCATAGTAATAGTTAAAACTAATTAAAACTAGTTAAAACTAGTTAAAACTATGATTTTAATCATAGTTAAAAATAGTTAAAACTAGTTAAAACTATGATTTTAATCATTTGTAGCATGAATTGATGATTATCTTAATTTTTAGACTAAGATACAGGCTCCCCTCCATTCTGGGACCTATACTGGGACTTTTGCACTATAAAAAGGTATCTCCATCAATTTTTTGGTGGTCGAGGCTTTGATCGAACTCTCAGAATCAGCATTTTAAGGGTTAATTGGCATATAAGATAGTTATAACATATATATATGACTTTGCAAGTATTTTTAATGCAAACTACAGAAAATTTTACAAAAAAAAGTATGTATACGTTTTTTGTGAAAAATGCTTCCCTGAGGAGTTATAAATTAATTTGTATGGCCAAAAAATGCAAAAAATGCTTAGATGGCCAAGTTTGACCCTCTGTAACTCGGAAAATAATGATGGAAAAAATCTGAAAAAATTCAGGGATACTCATACATACTATAGGAACATAAAAAAAATATTTTTGGAAAATCCATTTTTTTTCGCGCACGATTTATCAGAGAACCACCCATATGTACATACAAAAGTAAAAAGAATAAAATTTATAATCATTCAACATAAATTATACGCATTATTCTACATAATAGTATCATAAACTTAAATTTTTTCATTACCTTACTTTATAACGTTTTTGTTTTAATATTTTATTAAAATCTTTAATTTATTAAAGAATCTAAATAATACTTTTAAAATAATAATTTAAAGACCATAGATACAGATGTAGATATATATTTTCTAGAATCGGACCACACAACACAGCACAGCACAACAACAGCACGGGATTGCGCTTATGTAGACTCACATTAAACGAGCCCTTAACTACAACTATGGACTATAGTGTATAAATCAGATACAATTTGGATGCAATTGGTAAAGTATATCTAATTTTTTAGATATTTGCAAAGATACAAAAGAAACAAACTCTTTCTTTATATACAATAGTAAAATTGCATTATCTTAAGCTTCTTCCATCATTGATAACTCATAAATACATTTTGTTAACATCAATATTTTATTTTATTTTATTTATTATCAACCGGCAAAACTACCGTTTTTATTATATATTAAAAATATGCTACAAAATTAAAGTTTATACAAAAATTTCGCTTTACAGTTAAATGTTCTAATTTTCTTTCTCTTTTTATCTTATTAAAAGTAAAAAATAGGGATTGGCGAGAGGAGCGAGCAGGGGAAGAAAATTAGAACATTTAACTGTAAACCGAAATTTTTGTATAAACTTTAATTTTTTTTAGCACATTGTTAAGATATAATAAAAACGGTAGTTTTGCCGATTGATAATAAATAAAATAAAATAAAATATTGATGTTAACGAAATGTATTTATGAGTTATCAACGATCGAAGAAGCTTAAGGATGTTCGAACCCAAATTCAAAATGAACATAATTTGTTAAAATTTTTAGATTCATTAGATATCTACTAAAATAATAGCATGTTAAAATTTCATGAAGTTTAGGAAGATTGTTTCGGAGAAATTTGATATCAAAATTACTTGCGTTCTTAAGGAGAGAAGCATTGTTTCGTTGAAAATACTTGATCCATATCTCTATTCAAAGCAGAGAAAACACTATGAAATTTGGAGACATTCTAGTTAAAGTCTTCAAGAAGTCACATGCAAATTTTTAGAAAGTTTAGGAATCCGGTTTTTGAAAAACATGATGCGTTAACCTAACTTTTTTGTACGTGAGCCACTTTTCTAATATTTTTTATATTTTCCAAATGTTATCTTAATTTATTACAGGCTGTAAAAACACAATGTTACTATTGTATATCGACGGCTGAATGGAAGAAAAGATAAACTCGGCGCACAATAGAAGACAAGGTTAACTCGGATCGCGCCCCAAGAATAGATCAACTCAGATATCACATGAAGGACGGCATCTTTAGCCAATTATTTCTCGCTTTACGTTGTATTTTGGTAACTCTACAAAAATATGAGAACGAATATAACCGCAAGGAAAACAATTTACTATTTTTTTAGAGTTGCAAAAACAGAACGTAAAGCGAAGAATAATTCGCTAAAGAAGCCGTACATTACGTGATATCTGAGTTGATCTACTGTTGGGGCGCATTCCGTCGAGTGCGCAGCGAGTTGATCGGTTCTTTCGCTCAGCCATCGATATAGAAAAAGAGTTTTTTTTTGTATCTTCGCAAAAATCTAAAAACTTAGGTATACATTACCGATTGCATCCAAATTTTATCTGATTTATACACTATAGTCTATAGTTGTAGTACAGTTAGTATAGTAGTATGATTTATTGTTCAACAATGTCATTATAACTAACAGACAAACTTTGCGTGTGTTTGATTTAGAATATCACCGGAAGAAGCCCTAAACATTGTACCCCTCCACTGAAAATATTATGGATAACCATCAAACATTACCTGAATTAAGCGATTTTTACAATCTTTAGTAAATCATTTATTACTTTGGATATCATATTTTTAGCTAACCAGAACAAGTTATATCCATAAATAATATCTTTTAGTAGGTCAAAGTTTGAAGAAAATACATTCTTTGGTTCGTTCACTACAAAAACAATGTAATAAATAATAAGTAGCAAGAAGCAATTGTACGTAACTTCTTAAGGCAGCCTGGTCCGGGCCGGACCTGAGCCTGTGCACAAAAAAATATTTACAATGTATTCGCCGTATCAGGATCGGAGTTGCTTCTTACATCCGGGCCTGATGTTCGCCGTAAGTACCGTTTCTACTCGGGATATTGTATATATGTATATGTCATACGTACTATGATATATACTATACCATATATTTTTCTAACTTTAACCCTCTTCCTATAGCCACTTAATCTGTATCACTTTTAAATAGGCACTGGTTCCAACAAAGAATTACCTTTTCAAAACATACTTCGGGAGGTAAGGTATCGTTTAGTGAGAGTCCAATCCCGTGTTTTGCTGTGCTGTACTATGCTGTGTTTTGCGGTCCGATTTTAGAACATCTACATCTCTATCTATGGTCTTTGAATTATTATTTTAAAAGTATTATTTATATTCTTTAATCAATTGGGTTGTTTCATGATTTTCTTATATCATATGCTGATAGATTATAGCATACTTCCTTTGTTAACTTTTCGAATTTTTGCAATACGATCAAAATTAAAGAAGATACAGTGCTTCGAAAATTCTCGTGACAACATGGTTCATATACGGCGCCTTTGAAATTGCATGAATCGTGATGTCGTAAAGAAACTTTCGATATCTGTAACTCTTGTAAATCTCGTTCTTTTTGCAAAATTCAAACAGATTGGTGAATCAACTTAAAGTAGAACTTTCGGTTCTGTACAAGTCAAAATATGTACACGTTTTTTACATTCAATTTCTTATTTGTTAATGAGGAGAACCGTATTTAAATTATCACATAAATAAAGTAACACCAAATTACGACTATACATTAAAATCAAACAGATGTATCCATCCTATTTATTTAAAGAAACCTAATAAATGCACCTTTTTTGTGTTTAATTAATTTATTTTTAAATTATAGGTACCTAATCATAGTTTTCGAAAGTGATAAATGTCCAACAAACATTTATCTCTTACTACAAAAATTTTCCACAAAAACTGACCGTTCAATGCCGTAATATACGTAAATTTCTGTTATTTTCCATAAGACTCCGTGTTAAAAGCGTGATAATGAAAACGCTAATAACTTTGTTCTCACGTACTCTGACCTCACACAAATTTATTTGAGTTATATTTAGACTAATTTGTTAATTACAGTGCTTCGAAATAATATATTATGTTGAGTTTTATCAAAATCTGAACGGTAATTCTATGTATAACGGAGAGTACTACGTTAAGTTCTCTATTGAAATCACCGATATCGCCGAAGAAAAAGAAATATGAAACAACCCAATTAAAGATTTTAATAAAATATTAAAACAAGAACGTTTCAGGTAAGGTAATGAAAAAAATTACGTTTATGATACTATTATGTACAATAATGCGTATAATTTTTGTTGAATGTTTATACATTTTGTTCTTTTTACTTTTGTATGGACGTATATATGTATACAAGGCTTCTGGCGAAGGGTTCCACGGTTTTTTAAAAAAGTTTTATTATAAAATATAATTACAAAAGTCGTCTAAGGGGATAGATACACCTTTAAATTTTAAATTAATTGATAGTACATTTTAAAGTAAAACTAAGTCACTCGCAGAATTTTCTATTAATAGAATATAACTTTGGTTAATAATTTTTATATACAAATTCCGACACTCGTATTATAACTACATATATTTTAAACATAATAGAACCTTGAAAGCGTCAATTCGATCACATTTGCTCTCTAAATTTTGCGGTAGCCCAAGAAATATAGAGGTATTCATTAAAATCAATCAAAGAAACCTAATGACCTTCAACAAAATTTTTAAAAAAATTTTTAGTTTTATTTTGATACAATGTTCAAAATTACCAAAAAAAACAGGTATTATATGATGAGTGACAATAGAAAATGGTGACTGAAAATGCATGAAAATAAACGAATTTATAAAAGATAAATTTTCTCGAATATTCATGCATTTTCAGTCACCATTTTCAATTATTAATAACTTTGGACTGGATTCAAATTCTTGTACCTAACAAAGCTTAAAATAAAGCTCTTTTCGTCTACTTATATTTACATTTTTAACATGTTTTCCAGCATCAGAATTTACATAGTAGTAATATGGAGACCTAGTTAGTCTTCTACTTTACCCTGCATCTTATTGACTGTTAGACCTAAGATGGAGGTAAGGAGTAGGGCAATGACGTCACGACCACCAATCCCAATAGAAACGAACTACGTTAAAAGGATTTTTTTGAGTGAAAGTATACGTGCAAAAATAATAATTAAAGTTATTAAAAATTTCAAAAGGTATAATTTACGCGGCAGTATCCATATTCATGACGTCATGGTTCAGAGTCTATGTACTGGCTAATATCACATTAGATCGAATGTACAAGATGAAAAAGGACAGAGTGTCAGGTGGGAGGAAAACGATGCCATCTCAGCGAAGCGACGAAAAAGATGCCATTTCGAAGAAGCGACGAAAAAGGTGCCATCTGGGCGTTGCGACGAAAAAGATGCCATCTTCAATAAGCGACGAAAAAAGGTGCCATCTCAAGGACTGAATATTTTTCTTCAAATTTTAGTTGGCAGGATTGAGAATCGCTAAAATGCTTCTACATAAAAATACTTTTTTTTTCATATAAAAATTAAAATTAATAAGTACTTAGAATTAACATGTTTGTGTAGATTAGACTTTTTTTTTAATTACAGTTTACTATTTCATAATTATAGCTATTTCTATTTAAATTTGAATAATGCTACGTTGAGTACGAGAACTGCATAAAGCCACTCAACTCTTTTTTACCCGAGTATTTTATTTAAAGCTATGTAAGCATACAAATATAAACTTTTTTTAGGTAGAATAATGTAAAAAAATCAGGTTGCAGTTTTTATTTTTCTTAAAAATGTTGAATTTAAAAGTTATAAGATGACGTAGTGTGTCGATTACTCGCATATTATTAACTTTTATAAGAATGTAATTTTTCCTAAGAAATTTCGATTTTTTACGGGAAATTCATGTATATTTATATTTGCCGTATTTTAAGGTAATCTCCGACTGTTGGTGGCTCATATATGAGTCAATCCCATCCTTAAGGGTTTATTTAAGATGGAAAATTAAACTCTTTCGATGTCTATGGTCCCTATTTCATCAGAATCGGTAGAGTTTTATTTTTCATCTCAAATTCAAAAGTTATAGACTGTAAAGTTATATATATATATATATATATAATATATTTAAAAAAATGTTTCGAAATTACAATCTTAAGTGACGTTACGATATTATAATATTGTGATGTCATAGGAATTTCAATCTTCTATATCTGTCTTAATTTTTTGTTTAATTAGAAAAATAAAAATATAGTACCTAATTTTTTTAAGTCTGACCGTGTGTATAGAATGCGGAAGAATATAGTACAAATTAATTGTCGTTGCTGGATTTTAGCTGTTTGTTTCATAACTTCGAGAATTTTAAACTTGCTGGAACATGAGCCCACATAGATGTGAAAAAAATACATGTACGAGGAAGTTTTCTTCGTAGTGAGACTTGCAACGCGTCTGCACCATATTCAAATTTAAATAGAAATAGCTATAATTATGAAATAACAAACTGTAATTAAAAAAAAAGTCTGATCTACGCAAACATGTAAATTCTAACTACGTATTAGTTTGAATTTTTATATGCAAAAAAAATATTTTTATATAGAAGCATTTTAGCGATTCTCAATCCTGCCAACTTAGATTTGAAGAAAAATATTTAATCCTTGAAATGACACCTTTCTTGTCGCTTATTGGAGATGGCATGTTCTTCGTCGCTTCTCCGAGATGACATTTTTTCGTCGCTTATTGGAGATGGCTTGTTCTTCGTCGCTTCTTCGAGATGGCATCTTTTTCGCCGCGGCTCCCAGATGGCACCTTTTTCGTCGCTTCTTCGAGATGGCATCTTTTTCGTCGCTTCGCCGAGATGGCATCTTTTTCCTCCCACCCGACGAGACAATAGTTAACTCAGATTTATTTTTTTATAGAAACGATTCTTAATTATGGCTCAAAAACTAGATAAGCATGCTAGAGCTTATAAGGAGAGTGTCCCACCTGTGGGAAACGATTTTCGATGAAGCTTTCGGAGATGCTTTGTAGTACCCAAAAATGAAGTCCTGCAGTCGTAGTTTGTTCCAATGAGCCCTTGTAAGAACAATGCTCAAGAGAGATGCGAGCTATTTTACTCCAAATCTACTTCATATTACTACTATGTAAGTTTTGATGCTGGAACACATGTTAAAAAAGTAAATAAAAGTAGACGAATAGAGCTGTTTAGGTTATTAGGCTTGTCAGGTACTAGAAAACACCGCCCCAAAGCCTCATCGAAAATCGCTTCCCACCGGTGGGACACTCTCCTTGTTAGTCAGATTCGTAATAACACTGTATCAAATCGAATATTTAGATTAAAATGAATTAATCTTAATGTTTACAGTACGAGCTATTTAGGTTATGTCACTAAAATGAACTTTGACGTCCATGATAAGTGACGCGCAAAGGATAAGATTTGAAATTTAGTTCAACTTCAAATAAATAAAGAACATGTTTAATGTCCTTATAATTCACCGACACTATTTTATTATGCTAATATTATCTAATCTATCGATTCCGCTATTCTTTGAAAATCTCGAAATAACCCAATTATATACAATATAATTTCATACAAATAATAATAATAATTTTCAATTTAATTTTACATACTGAGCATGCGCAAAATAGCTCTTTTGCGCGCGCAGTTTGGCAAAATATTTTGTTCTTATATACGCGCACTCCACTATCCACGCACTCAACTGTTCACAAATCTCTATTAAACAAAATATTAGATGTTTTCTTAAATGAAAAGTAAGAGGAAAATCACGTAATTGCGTAACCTTAGCCATAGAAAATCCACAGATTTCTAATTTATGGTGGCTCCATGGTGTTTTTTCATGATTTTGAGGAATTTTTCTATTTATTTTCTTTTCATTAATACTTTTCACTTTTTCATCTGCTTATTATTGAAAACAATTTAGTTTATTCGACACTACTATTATATATATAAAAAAATATTTTGCGAATTAAAAGTTTTGTTGGGTGTCATAGACTTTAGATAAATGGTATTATCAAAGTCCTGAATTTGGACATAAATTGATCCTCGCGCATACAGAAACTAAAAAATTATTGAAACTCTGCGAGTACGATATTTTCAACAAAAATTCGCTTGTTTCATTATTAATTGATATTTTGAAGTTTATTTATAATACAATTTTTAATAAAATAACGGAACTTATATAGCAATTTTGAAACAAAATCACATATATATTTTTCAGAACTATATAATAAATAATCAAGTTAATAGTCAAATTAAAAGCGAACATTAGTGAATTCTAGCTAAAAATATGATAGAATTTTCTGATAAGCGCATGATAATGTGGTATTCACGGGGACTATTTTGAATATAGCCCATTTTTAGTATAAATAATACATTATGCTGAATAACTTTGAATATAAAGACTAAAAAATCAAAAAATTTCACTGCAAATTCATATAATCATAATAAATATTTCATGTAAGTCCCAGATTTTTAAAACTTAAATATACTATATGTATATCTCGCTTTTAATAGATTATTGGATAATATGTTCTTTTATTAAGAATACTTCAAATGAAAAATCAAGTAAGAAAATGCATTAAATTCCCAGACGATTTTTCACCTTATCTTTCACTCACATATTCCAATATTTACATATTCTGTCATGAAACCACCATTAAATCATTTTAGGTAAAATTATCGTTGAATACTTAAGTTAAAACTATATAACGAGTTATTACAAAGAAGACAATGTTAGTGTTACAGAACGAGAAATTATTATAATAACATTAACATTGTCTTCTTTGTGTTATAAGAATCGGGAATAATTGTGGTGCGCGTAATAGAGTGCCTGTGATTTCTCGTTCTGTAACATAAAGCAACAATATATACCTAATTCACTAGATAAAAGGGTGTCAAATATATAGCGATGGCAACCGGAAACACATATAGTTATTCATACTGTACGCCTGTTCATGCTGCACGTCTCTCCCCCACTTCCGCGATATAAACTGTTTCTGAACTCTTCGTCTAACTAAACCACATTATTGCGTCCAATGCGTACACTTATATAGATACGTACACTCGAGGCACATTTTTTTTAATCGAATGCATTTAAATTATTTTGAAATCTTCCAACAAGGTTAGCGAAAACATGCGTTCGGTCCAATGAAGTTTCAGTAA
Source organism: Gastracanthus pulcherrimus (assembly GCA_949152435.1). Classification (NCBI taxonomy): domain Eukaryota; kingdom Metazoa; phylum Arthropoda; class Insecta; order Hymenoptera; family Pteromalidae; genus Gastracanthus; species Gastracanthus pulcherrimus. Next base: position 27,166,355 of record OX424576.1, on the reverse strand, counting down.
TTTAAAAGAATTCAAACGCATGCGATAAGAAGAATTGTGCGCGGAGTGATACGTGCACTCGTTTTTGAGATTTACATAATTTAATTTAATTTCACAATATATCATTTAATCATTTAATTTCACAAGCGCATAAAGCATCATGTGGAAATCATGTTATACTCCACTAAAACTATCGGAGCGTGCATAATGTGCACTGAACTATTAACCGAAGAAGACGTCACTCGTATATTTACATATAAATGATTATTACAAAATTCTATCAACGCTCGTGGATACTAATGTTGGCTATTCCAACAATTTCTCGCCAGGTTATTGAAGATAAACGTTTTCTCTTTATTCATTTTACTAATTACGTAATAATTTTATTTAAAAGAGATTGTTTTAAGATATTATACTTTATAGGTTCCTAAATAGCTGATCTAGCATTTTTTTAATTTATTTCAATCAAATTTACTTAAAAAATCACTGCTAACTGCTTAAGGGGAAGTCTCATGTAAATGAGGTAATTATCAAGTGCTTTTTTTATAAATAAATTATTTATTATAATTTACAAAACTTGTTTAATGAAAAAAGGTACTGTTCCAGCACAAAGCAAGATTCACAAGAGGAAAAATCAATAATTCGATCACAGTTTAAACTTTCAAAATTATATTTATTCAAATGCCTAGCCGATATATTCCTGTGACGCATTTACGCTACAAGCCGATGTTCTTCCTACTAGTTACACGTCTGAACCTATCGAGAGTCAAAGCTGCACTGCCCTCCGTTGTTAAAAGCGCCAACGCTGGCCCGTTTTTTAACTGCATTTAATTGCATCCCCACTTAACTGCATCGTTGACTGGAATAACCACTTAACTGAACCGTTGACGGAAATATAACTAAACTTAATTCCAGGTCATAAACAAATGACGAATTAAGTGATTTATTATCTGATGTTTCGACAGGAATTATTATTTGGTTTGGTATATCACCTAATATTTATCACCTAATTTTAATTATCATATGAAATAAGAATCTGATTAATCAGTTAAAAAAATCGTTAAGAAAATTATTTTTAAAAATTCTATTTATCACGTGATTCATCATTTGATTTTTTGATTAGGTAGATCACTTTAATTTGTGTAAAATAATTGAGATAAAATGATTGATTGATTTTTTCATTTGTTCTTTTTAAAAAATATATCTGTAAGATAAAAAAATTTTTCAATATAAAATTTATAACGGATAAATCATTTTCACAACTACCCCAACAAACAATATTCCGGAACTAGATATACAAGTTACATAGTGATTACATATAAATTTTAAAAAATAAATAAGAATTGTCACTCTTGTAAGTGTTGTGCCGAGCTCATTTAAGTATATAGAAAGTTGTGGAGTAAAGACCTGTGGCATCGCCCGTCCACGTAAGTCAAAAAATATAGTGCATGTGTTCCATTTACGGTAAGGAAAACAGTTAGTTAGACATGTGTATTGCAATATATACCTATATACATGACATATATCGATATATTGCACCTTACATTTTTATAACTAAATGTCTTCCTAATTGCCTAATCAAATGCACCTCCTATGTATTATAAAATAAGTAGCAACAGAGTTCAACACCTATTTGCAGCCCAAATGCATAGTCAAGGGCATAGCATAGTACTCGCACAGAAAAAGGGCTAAATAAGTATATATGGGGTTTTATTCAATATAATGTAACTGTACAAAGATCCTTTCGGTGATCTGCATTATAAATTTAATCAAATAACAATCGCATAGATGTAACTAAATTTCGTAATGCCCGTACAAGCTCTTAACTACAAAGTTCCTGGAATAACGACTTAACTTAACTGTTTTGTCAGTTTACGTAAAAAAGAAAAAGCAAATCCAATGCTTATTACTATTATTGTAATGGTATTTGGCACCTAATCAAATGAGTACTTGGGGTTTATCTTGCGCGTTTCGATCTCACGTATTAGTACAAATATTAAAACCGTGTTTTCTGGAAGACACGAAAAATGCAGTTAAAAATGTAATTCCTTAAATCAAAATCCCTACGTTCGTACTAAAAGTACTACTATAATGAGTATCTCCATAAATTTTTAGCCCAATCCATCCATGCGTAGACTTGGAATCTTACAGACAGTGCTTAAAGTCTTCGAAAATAGTCTGGTTTGCCATGGAGGCATAGAAGGTCCAACGAAGATAAAAAATATACAAATTGGTAGGTTTTTATGTATACTTTCAGGAAAAAAAAACATTATTAAAATAAATATCAAAATAAAAATTCCTAATCAATTTTTTTGTTTCATATTTTAATAGTACATTATGCATCAAGGGAGTAAAGTGGGCAATGTACGCACTGTGTGACGTTGCCGACCGAGCGAAGCGAGGTCGGCATTTCACACAGTGCATGCTTGCCTACTGTACTCCAGAGGTGCGTATACTACTTTTCACCACACCCCCGTAAAGAAATGACTGTACGCATCTCAGCAGGCCGTACAGTACCCCATGCTCTGCCTAGAAGTAAAGTGACTTGTGTACGCGCGACGCGCTGTTTTACCGCTCGAGACGCAGTCGAGAGCGGAAAAAGGCGCATCGCGCATGCGCAAGTCACTTTATTCCCTAGGCAGTCCATGCGGTACTGTACGGCCTGCTGAGAGGGCGTACAGTCAGCACTTTACGCGCAGTGTGGTGAAAAGGTGGTGTGCTCCCTTAAGCATATTGTTTAATACTTAAGTTAAAACTATATAACATGATTAGTAATCATGTTATTTATATTTTAAGAAATTCGTATAAAAATATTGTGTACAAAAAATATATTATTATCTATTTCTTGTAATTCATATGGACGAAGGGAGTGTGGGCATAAAATAGTGGCGCGCGTAACGCGCCTGACATGAGTTATATTTAAATGAGTTACATAACTTATTTTACTCAATTTCTACCGAGTAAATAAGCTTTTCGGATGCAACATTTATTTATAGTACAATTTTTTACATGTTTTTAAAATTTTAAAATGTAAAATTTTGCATCTTTTTCAGATATTTTAAAAAATTTATTTTTTCAATTTCGCAAGCTACGCTTTCTGTATGTAAGACATGACCGACAATGCTCTCGCTTCGCGCTCGCCTATTATTTTTATGGAAATTACGATGAATGTGATCTATGTATGTGCACTGGGTGCATAATACAAAATGTTGCAGTTGGCTTAAAAATAAAAATTTTGTCAGCTCGTAGTTTGGGCGTACAAAAATTTAAAAAAAATCCATAAAATATTCAATTGCAAAAATATATAATAAACAATTGAATTTTCTAAAAACTATGAGGTGGGATATTGTTGTATTGATGTGTACTTAACGACTGGGCGACGTTTTTTAATTTTCACGATTTCACGAAAAATGACGTGCACACTTCAGGAATTTTCACTCTATAGTAAATCAAAATTATCATATTATAAAGTATTCCTAAGTAAAAAAGATCAAATAAATAAGGTTATTACTATTAACATTATTAAATTAAAGTTGGTCCCTAAAATATACACGTTTAAGTAGAATTGAGGGGCGAACCCAAGATATCCTATTATCCCTTAATAAATTAACATACAATTATTTTTAGTTCACGTAATGTAATAAAAGTGCTCAAAATTGAATGCTAAAAGCTGTTTGCAGTGGTAGAGACCTCTTAATGTTAACTTCAGGCAACCGGCGAGCAAATATCTCATTTTTAAGTCAATTGTAACATTTTGGGTTACAAGAAGAAAAATTGAGATTTGGGATATTTTGAACCACCTTAATGTAAATTCGACGTAAATATATTCTGGTCGAATGTTTTGAAATCGTGCCACCTAATTGGTTAATTCTTGTGAATTGGAGAATCTCATTCCAGCAATTTAAAAACGTTCGACCAGATATTTTTAACGTCGAGTTTACACCCTCTACCCTTCATATATCTGCCCGAACAATGTGGACACGCACACACACGCACGCACGCACGCACGCACGCACATACACACACACACACATTTTTAAAACATAGTGTATTTTGATTCCAAATGACCCAAAACATATTTTTAACATGTTTTTAAGAAAACTTTTTTTTACTATTACAAGGCTTCCTTTCCTTTGGGAAGCAAAACTATTCTACCTAATAACAACCCGCATTTGTGCAGGGTTATCCCTGTGGAGTGAGGAAAACTTGTAACAGGATGAAATTCGCTTTGGGATGGTCGGTGTATTTGTATTAGTCTCGGGGTACCCTGTCGGTCACTCATCCAAGTTCTAACCATAATAATGCTTAACTTTGCCGATCGCCCGAGATGTGGCTCTGCCACTCTGCTATAGCGTAGGTGCAAGCATATACACACATACACACATACACACATACACACACATATATATATATATATATATATATTATATTTTAGCAAGTGAATAGTTATGAGATTTACCACAAAAATAGGTAAAATATGTAGAGCGCTAGTGTCATGCCTGTAGCGAATATTGGTATAAGGACTGTGGGTGCGTTTGGTAAGCAGCTTCAGTAGCAGTTCAATAAATGTTAGAAAAAATCTTATTGACCAGTGTTGGCGACAGTGCTACTGTTAGACGTTTTATTTTTAATTAATAGGGAATAATTATACATAAGCCATAATCACTAGTAAAATTACTCATAGAATCCCCAATTCAATTGTTCATCATTAATGTTGAAGCATTTGTTACTACTTTTTTCACAAAATTGACATACCCCATTAATAATTAATCACACTGTTGTTTTAAGATATTTGTAAATCTGTATAAATAAGTGTATCCTTTCGCCCCAAAAGTATTTTCTGAAATCCAACATATTAAGATTAATAATTAATATTTAATGATTAATAATACTATTACCTATAGTTTTATAATTTTAGTAAAAAAATATCTTTGGACAAACCATCAATGGTAATAAAGCAGACCGTTTTTGAGATATTAATTAAAAAGCGATATATCCCTAGTGGAAATTTCAAACTCTGAAAAACTATGAGAAACTGTGACAAATGTGTGAAAAAGTGTGTAAAACCATGAAACTTTGTGAAAAACTGTGAAATTAAGCTTACATTTGAAACAGGATTTTAAAAAATATTATATAATATTTCATAAATTTTGTCACATATTCTACATAGTTTTTCACAGTTGTTCACAGTTTCTCACATTTTATCACAATTTCTCACAGTTATAAATTTCCTTTATATAAGAGAATGTAACCGAAAAAATGTGAGAAAATGTGACAAACTGTGAGAAACTGTGAAAATACGTGAGAAATTGTACAAATTTTATTAGATAAAATACGTATTTCTTATAAGTGTGTGAAACTGTGAAAAACTATGAAAAACTGTGAATAACTGTGAAAAACTATGAAAAACTGTGAATAACTGTGAAAAACTGTGAAAGAATGTGCATATTTGTTTGTAACAGATGTTCCAAAAGTATGTGTATTTTCACACTTTCTCACATTTTCTTCACAGTTCTTCACAGTTTTTCACATTTGTCATTTCCACTAGGGTAGTAATTTGAAATGAATTTATTAGATCAAATAATGTCATATTGGAACAATTTATATATTTTGAGGAAGCTAATAGTGCCAATGAATTCACAACGTTTTTTTATTATTATTATTGATTTATATTTATTTAAAAAAATAAAACTGAAATAATTTAAATTATAGTGCCGAAATCTTAGAATATATTCATATGCAACTTTTAATAACTTTTAATAAATAAATATTAAAATAAATATTAAAAAAGTTTTTACGTATAAATACGAGATATTGTTAAAAGAATTTTGCGATATCGAGAATTGATTTATGAAGCAAATCCGTAGGAAGTCAAAGCGGCAGCGGCGATGCAAACGCCATCTCTTTGAGAAATTTGTCATTTCTAATGTAGGTATTTGTATTATCGATATAACACCGACGTTGGCACGTTGCTCTATGTTTTCGTCTGAACTTGATAAAAGTTATAAGTATACTTTTTGTTTATCAATTCGAGGAAAATGTAATTTTTATAGTTTGGTCTGTTTTTGTAGTGTGAACATTTATACATTTTATTTGTTCTTCTGAAAATGTAACATGCAACTACATGTAAGAAAATGTAACCTTGATATTAGTGCGTCTTTTATATTCAAGATGAAATACGCTTTTCTTATAAAGTCTTGTTTATTGTACTGAGATATATCAAAGTGAAATGTGACAAGTCGAAATGATCACTTTTATAAAATTTTGTTGTTTTCTTTTGCTACTATTCTGTATTCCTCTAAGTAATGGAGCAGATTACACATACGAAATTGATTGCAATAACCTACGAATGGGACAATATATTTGTCCTCATCCTGATTATGATTTTATTGATCCCAAGACTCAACAGCCTAAAGGATGTACAAAAGAAAACAAAGCCAAAGGTAATGTTCTTTTACTTTTTATTTTGACATACTTATTAATAAATTTACAAAAAGTAAATATACAGTAACATCAATCGTACATAACCTCAAACACAATAGAATTAAAATTTCAATATGTACATTAAATGCGTTATTATATACCTAATAAAATTAAACGACATTAAAGTTTGTGATATTTTATCTAAGAATGTTATTTAAAAAATTGAATATTTGTTTCCAGTCGTTTGTCAAGCAGCTGATGGACTTATATGTAGCGAAACCAAAAACAATACTTTTAAAAAGGATATTCCGTGTAAATGGACGTAAGTATTTTCTTTTTGTAATATTCAGCTATGTGAAATTGTGAATAGGCTTAATGCATATTGTTTAATAATTTAATTTAATTACAGCAATGGATACTCTTTTGAAACATCGCTTCTTCTCTCCATATTCTTGGGAATGTTTGGGGCTGATAGATTTTATCTCGGCTATCCGGCTTTAGGTCTACTTAAATTAAGTACTTTGGGTTTCCTTTTTTTGGGACAGTTCTGTGATGTGATACTGATAGCTACACAAATAGTTGGGCCAGCTGATGGTTCACACTATGTTATGCCATACTATGGAGCTGGAGTAACCATAGTAAAAAGTGATAACTTTACTTATAGAGTACCACAATATGATTGGTGACAAAAACTGTTGACTTTTCGAAGGTGAATTTTTTATGTGTACTAAAACATTAATATTTGTTTTACAATATGTATACAAAAGTATTGACAATTTCATTTCACAGAGTGAGAAATTTTAAATTATAAACTTTCAAATCATATTTGATAACTGTTTAATATGATTCAAACTGCAAATAACCGTTTCTTGTGTAAGAAATGATAAGCATTTACATTTTTGAATTTATGTACAGTCGAGTGGTATAATATTCTTCTTACATTCTCTATTGTATAAAGTATAGCATAATTATTAATTACTTCCTTTCAAAACATGTAAATAGCCGGTTATAAAGAAATAAGTGCATAAAAGCATTTGTGACTGAATAAAAACTAATATAAGAAATATGTTTTCTTGTTTATTTTTATTTTAAGTATCAAATATTATTAACTCTTTTATTGTGGCAGGAATAATTGATTTCTTTCATAAGCTTATCATATTAGTGATAAATAAATGTATGATTGTCTGAATAGTTCCAAACATACATATTACTTCTTTATTTATATAATAGTAACAGAATCACTGAAAAATAACGTATGATCATCTGGTTTGTAAGAGTAATTGAGTATCAGAAATAAATGTCTGAAAATCGAATGAGTCACTAGTAACTCATACCGCAGCGAAAGAGTTAAAGATATTTTTATTTTTTGAGCTATTTTGTTCTTTAAATTATCAAAAAACACCTAATATCAAGATGTATACAAAAAAAAATTGTTATACAAATCAAGAATAAAGAGATGTTATTAATTATTTATTTCATTTAACTATGTATTTCTATACAGATATTGCTCTGATTTAACAACGATACAACATTGATCAGGATCAAGTAAAACTTAAATTATAAATTTAAATTATGAATACTATATAATACTATAGTATATACTAAAAATTAAATTTCAATTTTAATAATTGAATTTAATACAAAAATTGTTTTAATGCTTTCATTAAAATTATGTAATTGTAATAATTTAAAACAATTAATTTAATTAATTGTTTTAATGATTCCATGAAGAAAATACTAAGTTACCTTAAAATAAAAATTGTCACAAAAGTTTATTATGATGTTTACTTGACGCGATCATATAAGAAAATAATGTAGTGATTTTTTAAGAACAAAGTAAAGAAAAACTAACACTATTTCGGGCGGCTTACTTACTTAGCTTTGAATATAAATGTCGAATAAAAAAAAATATTGAAGAACTCAAGTATCTGGATAACCTGCATTCGATTTTTTTTATTCGGGTGTTTCTAATACCTATGAAGGGGCAAGCGTACCGCGAACAAGAAATAGTTGAACATAGATAAGGGACGGGCTTCGGCTTTGTTTAGTGCAGGAAAATGGCTTCAACGTCGTCGAGCAAAGGCACGCGAAAAACTTACAGTTTCGAGGAAAGGGAAATTCTCGTTAATCTAATTTACAAATACCTGAATGGCTGTGACGAGGATAGAAATTCCGAGACAGGTTCGAGCAGCAGCAGCTCCAAGCGAAAATCGGTTTGGGCTCAACTGACCGACGAGTACAATTCGCTTGTGGGGTCAGACAATTCGAGGACCTCCATACAATTGAGACGATGCTGGGAAAATATGAAAGCCAACAAAAAGAATCGCGATGATAAACGGTATATTATTAATTATGAACATTCGATCTGTATCACATTTTTTTTGTTTCGTAAAAACAGATTTATATTATATGATTGTTTTTCTATAGGATAACTGATAAAACTACACACGAAACTCTGCAGCTTGCGCCAAGTACTATGGGTCTTCCGCCAAACGTAGTTTTTCAGCCGAACGATTCAGAGCCATTCACTTTCGAGGGATTAATGCCGCCCACGTTTCAAAAGCAGGATACCAAAAAAAATAAAGGCAAGTTTTACAAAAATTTTATTTTTATTAATAAAAATAACAATACAGTAAAATACATACATTTAATACAGAGTAAGATACATATATTATAAACATTGAACTAAATTACTTTTAGAATTGGACGGAGATATAATTGAGCCGGAACAAGTCGACGATCATGAATCGGTATCAATGGATGAATTCCTTTTGGATGGTGACGAGCCACCGACGAAAAAAATCAAAAGAAAATCTTTATCTCCTAAGAAGCAATCGAAACAAAAAGTACAAAAACCTAGTAAAATTCAGAAGAACAACGAATTGTACGAATTTACGATTTCGGAGGCGCAACTGAAATTGGATACCGCTGCCATATTAAAAGAAGAGGCTAAGCTCAAACTTGAAGAGGCAGAGTACAGAAAAGAAGAAGCTAGGATGCGCATGATCTGTGCTACTTATAAATTACAAAAATTAAGAGAAGATTACGAAGGTGCAATGGACGACGAAGACGAGAAATAATATTTTTTGCATGCCTGCTTAAAAGTTTGTATAATGTAATATAAGACACTATAATTTCACTATGTTAGCTTCAGCGATTAACTAGTTATAGTTATACAGTGTTAATATGATGATAAAAATGGTATAAAACGTATCTTTATTAAAAACATTAATTTAGTTTAAATTATATCTATAGTTTATTACATAATGAAATTGTTTACAATTTACAAATGCTGTTGGCAGTTTTAAGAATTATTGTACCGACTTGCGCTCATAATCGCTTAATGTCAAAGTAACAATAAACTTAAATACGTATTATTTAATTATTAAATGCAACAAGATTCGATTAAACATTTTTCTTAAAAGCTAAAATTGATGTATAAAAATTTTAATGACGCAGGGTCCACTAAAGCGCAATAATAAGTAATAATAGAAATATTTATAATCACGGTAAGTGTTTTTAACATTCGCAAAAAAGTTTCATTGATTCAGTATAGAAGAAAATCAATAATGGAATGCGTATATAAGATTCATCGCTTTCTTATCGCTTGTGTATTACCGACATTCCTTTAACTACTTTCTTGACCGTTCTTTATTTCACCATATAGTATACCAAAACACATATATATAGAATGTCCTATAATTATATATAAAAAGAGTTTTACTGATTACGAACTCATGGTTTATATTGCACGATTTATTGTCTTTGGTGATCTGTGATGTTTCATACGGTCAATCAAGTGTTAACCCTGGAGAAAAAATCAGGTGATAAATTCGGTGATTTATCACTTGATTTTCTAACGTGGTTCCACCAGGTTTATCGCCTGATTTATCGCTTTAACATAATGTTACGAAAACAATTTTTTTAGATGTTAACAATGCTTAATTACGTATGTAGATTTGAAGCTCCATATATAAGGCGTATCATCCAAATGCTAAGGTACCTATAGGATGCTTCAAATTTACATATTTCGACATTGTTAACCTTTTAAAGAAGTGTATCCGTAACGATACTCTTAGGTGATAAATCAGCCGATAATTAAAATCAGGCGATATATCATGTCAAAACATTACCTGATAAGTCACCTGATTCTTTTAGTAGGGAAACTTACACCATCCTATTCACATCAGATGAAAGTTATCGTTCTGCGAACTCTTCGAGTCGACGAGGGAGCACCGCGACACCTCGAAGAGAGACGGATCGGTGTAAATCGGCTCGCTCGGGTCGAAGTTCGTCCGGTGATGGCTCGACGTGCCGGCGACGATCCCGGCCAATGTCGCCGACGACGACGCCGAGCGCTGACTGATCATGTTGCTTAGCGATTGCGCGATCGGCCTAGAAGTAAAAATCGAATTCACTGATTATTGACGGGGTAATTGTTACGTCGTCGTCGCGCCATCTCGAGACTCACGAGGATCGACTGGGATTTTGCAGACCCGATCGCAGGAAGGAGAAGTTGTTGGCCCGCGTACTGTAAGTGTCGTCGGAGTTCCTACTGTGATTCGACGATCTATCGGCCCTACGATTTTTAACAATCACTGCATAAACGTATTTCCTAAACAATATAACGCCAGATTATTAATGCTGCATTGGCAATATATCAAATTTGATACAAAGGTTACATTTGTAAGAAATTAAATATATCTCGCTTGAAGTACCTGTAAATCAGTACAGTTAGAAGTACGATAGAGGCCAGAAGAACGACGAGGACGACCACGGCAGTGATAAGTCCGTAGTATTCGTTTGGAGTGATGCAGACGCTGTCTATTACTGGGGCAATCCTTTTCTCAGCAACGGTATTCTCTTCTTCTGCCATATCGTATCTCGAATCAAAGACCTGGAATTCATTTCGTATATGTTTATAGTAAATACATTTTGACGACAAATGTATAAAATAGTATGGAGCAATTTAAATTTAAAGAAGTGCAAAAAGTGTATAAAAGTTTCTAAATTCAGACAATTTTTTTTTTCATTTTCAAAAAAATGATGCTTTATTTGTTCTTTGTTATATATTGTTCTTGAATAAAATGAATAAATTGTAGTTAATGTAAGAGTTGCAAGGCCATTGCGCCAAATTCAGACTCACACGTTTGTACGAATTCGCTAAATCCAATACATTCCAAAATACCAGCAAAATCCATACCTCGATCATTTCTCTGACGAACTCCTCCTCGCTCTCGGACGTGTCCTTCACCCGGGCGTCGGTCCCGTTGACGTCGCCGTCGGTAACATCGACGGTCGCGTTGCTGCTGCTCGTCGAATTCGCAATGTCCTCGAGCTCGGTCTCGTTGCCGACGGATCTGCGCTTTCGACCGTAGGACGGCTCGCTGCGTCCGGTGCCCGACGAGCAGAAGGCCGGCTGACAGCCGTCCCTGCACGTCCTCACGGTCGCCTCGAACACCAGGAAGTTCGACTCGGGTATCTTGAAGGCGTTGAAGCGTGCCTCCAGACTGTCGCCGTCTCGCAGCCGGTCCAGGCCCGGGAATACGTAGTTGTCCACGGGACATCTGGCGAGTCGGAATTCGATTAGAGTAAATGCCAAATGGATGGTTTTTATAATGAAGGACACTCGACGTAAGGCACATCTGGTTGAACGTATTTGAAATAGTTTAGGCTCAGTAGATACAATGAGGAAATGTTCAATTTGGTTGTTGCGAGATTTTTTTTCATTTCATATTCAAATAGTTTATGATAAAATAATTAAGTCGTATTTCTTATTTTTGCAATTTAACGAAAATGTAAGTAATTACAGTCATTTGAAATTTGCGTGACATCACTATGGTATAATACTTTCATGACGTCACGTAGCATTAGAGTATATATATATATATATATATATATATCGAAAATTTGGAAACTTTAACCGCCTGTAACTTTCAAATTTTTCATTTTTATGACAAAAGAATAAATTTGACCTAATTATTTTTCGCTATTTTACTTATTTCCTGTGAAAGATCAACTTTTTGTTTTTATGCAACATCCTAGTTTGATGTTTGTTACGATCAGTGTACATGCATCATTTGTGTAGATATATATTCGTACCCATATCTATCTATAAGCTGAACACTTCTTCCGGAGTAAGGATCTCTGGCCACGACATTTGTCGCGAAGATATCAGTGGCATAATTGTATCTGTGAACAAATTAAATTAATTGTTCAATAATTTGTAAACATTAACAACGAATGCAAGATTCTCAAATATAATTATATAAAATATTAGTTACCCGTCTTGCGCTTCCAATCTGAACGTGAGAGGGTCTCCGACGGCAATGGTAGTGGTTGGTCTTCCTTGATAAAGAATCAGTAGTCGTATTCGCGAGCTTAATGTATTTTCAGCCGGTAAATACTCGATCGGAATGGGCGAACCTGATCTACTAAGAAATTAAAATGTTTTTTTTTTATTTTAATGCGATATAAGCATAGGTATTTGTAAGGTTAAGTGATCAATTATAAAATGAACATTTCTTAGATAATAAATGTAATACATACCCCGCTCCAATATAACCAGACGTAACAACGGCTTCATCTGGACCTCTGAATAGACAAGTCAAGTTGAATCGCTTGTCTCTGCCAGTTTGTACGTAATCAGAGAATTGAACGACTACGATGTTCGTCATTGTATCGCCATACTGAAAAATATAGTACAATCAATAAACCATTTTTATAAATAAAAAAATTAAACTAATTTTGGTTAAATAAGAAAATGGATTCAATCTTACTCTTTGAGTACCGCACTCGGGATATCCTTGAGCTCCGCTTATTCTCAAAACGTTGACGGTTCCACCGTTTCCGCGGAAGAAGCATCGATCATAGTAGCCATGGGTGTAAATTCTACCAATAAAACCTTCCGGTGTTCGTAAAGTGAATTCCATACCATCTTCGTTACATACTTGGCTCACTAAAATCATTTGTAGTCAAATATAAGAGAATGAAATCGTTAATATATCTAATATTGAATCCACATACACAAACGCATTTATAATAAATGATACTATAAACTTTAGTGATTCTCCCTGCTTAATATAAAAATTAATTGAAAATGCGTAAAATCTATGCAGTCATTTTTCAAACAATTATATCGACCAGCAAAAAAACTAAAGTAAAAAATATATATTAAATGTTATTTAATGTATAGAACAAATTATTCTATTTTCAACAAAACTATTATATTATTATATTTATCTATTATATAACATGTATAAGAGAATTGAATAATAATTCATTCTCAAAGTACAAAGCACATAAAGTTTTATCTTACTTATATCTATATATATGCATGTAAAAAACATCACTTCAGCATACTAAACAAGAATAAAATTAAGTTCTCAATAAGAAGTATCAAAAATAAACTTTTCATAAATTATTTACTTAATTTTATTTCAAAATCTACCTATTAAACGAACAAATTTTTTTCTTCAATATTTAATGAGGAATGTATAGATTGTATACAACCTTCATCAATCTAAATTTTATATACTAATGAGAAAGTATTTCGTTAATTCAATTTACTGATTTCAATGCAAAAAGTTCAAAATATTACACGATCTTAATTTAAAAAATTCCGAATGTAATTAAACTACCTACTAATTCCATTTGCAATAATATCCCCTCATTACCGCCACAATAAAAAAAAATACTTCTCTACCAAAAACCATTCAAACTCACCATCAAGGCACTCATCGACGCCCTGTCTGCCGTTGTTCCTCTCGTAAAAGTCATAATCCGAGCCCGTGTCGTAATAAATCGGATTGCCCATATCCATGTCCCTGGAATCCCTGTCGCTGAGCTCGCAATTGTCCCTCTCGGCTCCGTAGAGCGCGGCGTAGGGCCGGAAATTGAAGGACCTACAGACAAAGTCCCTGGCGTCGGCGCACTCGCGCTCGCACTGCGACAGGGACGAGGCGGTGGTGTAGCGCCGGACGAAGGGCTTGCGCACGCGGGTGCCCTGGCCGACCTGGCGGAAGTTCTCCTGCTCGTCGCATCGGGAGAGGAGGGGCGGCCGGCCGATGATGGGGCCGCCCGCGGTGCCGAAGGGACGCGTGTGGTAGACGCCGCCCTCGCCGATGTAGCCGCCGCCGACGATGCCGCCCTCGTCGTAGCCACCGTTGCCGCCGCCGCCGCCGCCTGGGCCACCGCCCAGGGAGTTGCCGGGCAGGGGTGCGATCGAGCCGCCGCCACCGCCGCCGCCGCCGCTGCTCGGGCCGCCGGACAGGCCGGGACGGGCGGGACCGTACGGGCTGCCCGTGTGGATGGGACGCTCGCCGTAGTCCTTGCCCGTGTAGCCCGGGTATCTGTGGGAAGGGGTTTGAGGTTGTTTGTTGGATTGTGAAGAACGGACGGAGCTGGGCGATTTGGTCGACAAGGAGAGTTCACGACCTGCGGGAAACGGGTTTTGATGAGGCTTTGGGAAGTGGTTTCTGGTACCTAAAAATGATGCCTAGTTTCATCTCATAGGCCCTTGGGGCCAACATATGACCTTGTGTATTCAAAATACGCGTTATTTCAGTAAAATGGTACCTATACTACGAATCATAACTCTGCAAGTTTCTTTGCTATAGATATGATGTAATATGATAAATAAGTTGACTAAAAGAGCTTTAATTTAAGCTTTATTACATATAAAAATATTGTTCTGTTGCAAAGTTATGAACAATCAAACATGATGACGAAAAATGCATGACAAAGTAATCAATTTAAAGAGCTGAAAATCCTCATATTTTCATGCATTTTTCGTCATCATATTCGATTGTTCGTGACTTTGCAACAGAATAAAATTTTTATATAAAACAAAGCTTAAATTAACGCTCTTTTAGTTAACTTTTTTTATCTTATTACAGCATTTCTCTAGCAAAAAAACTTTCAGAGTTATGATTCGAAGTATAGGTACCATTTTTTACTGTAATAACGCGTATTTTTAATTCAAAAGGTCATATCTTGACCCTGACAACCTATGAGATGAAAATACGGGTGCTAGGCATCATTTTTAGGTATTAGAAACCATTTCCCAAAATCTCATCGAAAACCGTTTCCCGTAGGTTGTGGACTCTCCTTGTGAGTATCATAAAGTGATTTGGGGTCATTGTAGTTTAATTCGTTTTCTTGATTTATTTGAATCGGATATTAATGATAAAATACGATTCATCGGTAAATCTGATAAGCGTGCAAGAATCCCAATTAGAAATCAACATTTAAGTTAACATTTGTATTTAAAGATATATCCCTGAATTATGAAGCCGGATTTTATATAAACATATATGATCTTATCCGATTTTATTTGGATTTTGAATCCTAGTTCTTGTGGTCATATCCAAATCAATACGAAATCCGGTAACTTGCAAATGCGTTCGGACAAAACCGGATAAGATAAAAATTTATCCGGTATTAAAATACATTATATTTGAATACGGTTTTAGCCAATTTTATCCAGCATAATATCATCTGTTTTTTTAACCACAATCGTGAAAATTCTATAAGTTTAAAAATAAACTATTTAACTATAAAATTTCTGGTGTATATTAAAGTAAAGAAAACTTCATTTTCTATTCAAAACCAAGAAATTTTATAAATAAATCGAGTCAATTTTACGATTGAAACCGCACTTCTCTATACAATCAGAATAATTCATTTGGAATAATATTTTATACGTCTATTTCTGTGAGTATTTACAAACGAAAAGTTATTTTAATTAATCCTTTGAATATAAAATTTCCTTCTTTTTTAAAACAAAGAACACTAGAAAATGTAATATACACTCATATTAATTTATTCGTTTTTTTTTTAATTTAAACGTAGACTTTATCAGAAATGACATTGATAATTAACACGATATACATAATAAAATGTCCTAAAACAACAATATCTATAGAATCATAAAATCATTAACGCCTCACCTATCACCATACGGATATCCATCCTTGTCCGGATACCTGTCACCCGCGGGATACCTCTCGGGCAGCCTGTTCCCATCCAATCCCCCTGGATACCGATCGGGCGGATCATCGGGCAGCGGGTAGCGATCCAGCGGCGTAGCCGGTGGCGGTGGCGGCGGATACCTGTCGTCAACCGCCGGAAAGCCGGTCGTACCCACCGGATACCTCGGGCCGGGGGGATATCCCGCGGGCCGATCCAGGGACGTGACCACGGGGTATCTGTGAATCACCCCGGGAAACCGACTGCCCAGTCCAGGTCGCAGGGGCGGAGGAGGCGGTCGGCTCGGGTAGCGACCGCCGATCGGTCGCACCGGGTAGCGGTCGTCGTTGGTGGGGTAGCGATCGCCGATTGGGTAGCGATCGCCCATGGGGTAACGATCGCCCGTCGGGTAGCGGTCCATGGGGTAGCGATTCACCACGGGATAGCGATCGCTGCTGGGGTAGCGGTCGTCGGGCGGGTAGCGATCCACGGGATAGCGATCGGGACCCGGCGGTGGATAGTAGGGACGACCGCTGCCACCTCCGCCCGGGGGGAAGCGCTCGTCGCCGGGTAGGTAGTGAGTGGGGTAGCGGCTGCCGGGGTAGGGGTACTTTTCCGGGTAGCGGTCGCCGACCTTGTTGCCACCTGGGAAGTCGTCGGGGTAGCCTTTTAGTAAGAAAAATGTATTTAGATTAGTAAATATTTTCAGTTTTACTTTTGACGTTGCGAATTCACGTGACTGTTCATTCTTACCAGGTCTGCCGAGGAATGGTCGTCCGTGTTTCGTATCCTGTCCCAGCGGGTCTGGCCTGTATCCGGATCCTCCATCGGCATCTAAATATTGATCTATGATACAAACAGTTGCTTAATTCGATACTTATCTTACTTTACATTAATTTTCCAAGAAAAGTTTTTTCATCGTTTAAAATGCTTTGAATGTTCAATTTTTCGTAAGCAGACGTTTTCGAACTTTGAGTTACAAAAACCAAATAATTAAATTGTGTTTCAAATATCTATATATCCAAAAGAGTTAAACAGTATTAATTTCAGTATATTTATAGAGATACAGAATACGAGTTCAAAAGTTAAATTCATTTTACATTATTACAAAAAAGAGCTATTAGTGCACCCGTTTTTTGATTGCATAGACCGTGCATTTAGAGCTATAGCTATAAAATATTAACATTAGTATATTGACACATGAAATATATGACTGTGAGCAATGTTAATGTTTTCAGCTATATCTCGTGATCTAAAACCTATTCATTTAAATTACAGGTGGAGGGCAATTTATTATACGGGGCCAGAGAAAATTCTTTAGTTTCATGAAAATTCAGAACCTGTATCCCTGACCATATCGTTGTATCTATAAAGTACCTACCAACTATTGAAACAAAAATATTTACTTACATATAGACAACTTTATTTGAGTATTTGCAAATGTTTTCTACAGGAATTAAATGTTACATTTTAAAACGGAACGACAAATATTTAACCTTGGGAAATTAGGTACAGTATCTTAAAATGTACGTATATTATAATGTCGGCATAATATAAATAATGCGATAAAAATTAAAAAATTTCCTAAGAAAGTAAAATTTTTCAACATCCACTTCATTAAGCTCACAAGGACCATCTCAACTCACGCATAAGATTCTCATAGTAATCGTAGTCGGCATCGTAGATGATCCTGTGCCCGTCCTTCTGATTGAACCTGCTCAGTCTGCAGGTCCTGAAGTGCTCCGAGTAGACGGCGCTCCTGCACTGGAAGCTCGTCTGTCTGAGACACTCGTCGAGGCACTCGCTCAGACTCCGGCCCGTGATCTCCGAGTGGAACTCCCCGCTGAGCCGGGAATTCCGAAAGCGCTGGAAGGCCGTGTCCGGCCGCCGGCCGTCCGAGAACAGGTGGGAGGAGACGCTATTGTCCGGATATTCGGAGCCTCGTGCTATGGACGGATCTACGTTTCGTAAGCGAGCATTGTTACGCACGGCTCGGCTATGTACATGTCTCCTATACTCTGTTTTTTTTTTTTTTTTTTATGTGCGCTATTGCTAACGAGCCGGCTTATTGCGGTTTTTGCTTTTCCAGCGCATGCGATGGAGTTTTTGATGTCCCTTTTTGCGCTGCGACAGCTTTACGAGCGACGATGGGACAGAGAGATAGATAGTGCGGACGATGGACGAGGTGCATAGTAGGCCGTCAAACGTAAAATTGTTTGCGGAGTCCGTGCATTCATCTTTTTTTTTTTGTGTAATATGAGAAGTGCGATTCCATTGAGAGCAGTGCGAAATATCGAGGTCTGTGCCGGAAAGTGAAAATATAGGTTTTGTTAGTGTTACTGGTGAGAGAAGAATACAAAATTTGTATTGCAGAGGATGAAATTAAGTTAGTAACACAAAATTACATTTCTGTATTCATAAAAAAAGATGACATACATTTCGAAGCTATCTCGAATCAAATAGTAAGATTACGATCTCTTTGTATTTGTTACATTTCTTTCATGTAGAAAAGTTGGAGAATTTTACGTTAACAAAATGTTGTGTTACAACCTATTTCAAAATGTTGTTAAAAGAAGAAAGTAGTGCGGACAATAAAAAATAAATTTTAATGTATTTTTATACACATTTCAAATTTCATTATAGTATTGGAAAATGATTTTACATCAGTCGATGAAATATAATCATATAATACTTATATTACGCCGAAACAAAAATTATTTCCTATTACATTAATAATCTTAATTCAGGAATTTAATCCTAATTTTGTAAGTTTAAAAGTAAATCAGTTTTGTAATTTAGATTTAGAATATTTTCAATTAAATTTAAAATGTGTATAAAATTATATTAATGGTATTATACATTTATACATTTATACATTTATACATTTATATATTAAATTAAAAACTAAACTTACGATTATCCAAGCAAACCAAATCATAAAAGTGATAACTGGGACTGTTGCTGATTCCAATATCGTCCCTCTGGGAGACAGAGTCCTCCTCTGAAATGACACACTGGCGGGTTTGCTCGTCAAACTCGACGCTACGGCAGAAATACTTCTCTGCCCTCAAGCAAAGCGCCTGGCACTCGTCGAGGGTCAGATTCGTATAAATATCCACTTCAAACGGACCGCGTAGACGTTTGTTTTCCTCCTTTATAAACACGGCCAGACCGTCGCAGCGATGCTCCGCTGTAAAAGTTTATGTACAACTCTCCTTATCAATATGTAATTTCTAATTTGGGAAATCCTAAATAAATATAAGCGAATTCTCGAAAAAAATATTTTTATATTATGAAATTCGTTAATGAAATTTAGAATATATTTTGAAGAACCAAAAATGTAGTGATACGTGAAAAATGGGTAGGTAGTGCAAGGTGACCATTATATTATAATTTGATACCTACTTGTGTGTTAAAAAATTAGCTTACCGTTCAAGCATGTATTTTCTAAATACTCTGAATTTGCATTATCTTCAAGAAGTTCCGGATGCGTTCTTCTTGTGAATCTACTGAGTGAACAGCTTCTCATAGTCACATCATAAGTGGCCGACCGACAAACGAAACTGAACTCGTTAAGGCATCTGAAAATCAATACAGTATTCAATGTGATTAGTAAGAAAATACGATTTTTTTGAAAGTTTTTAAAAGTCCTTCATATATTTTTTATATATATTTATTTAGGCATTCTTTAAATATTAGAGATAGATTTCTATTGCATTATTTTTTGTGAGAAAATTACTTTTAAAATTTTCTATAAAACTTAAAAACCAGAAAAGTTTATTGTATAATTACAACAATGCAAATCAGATAGATCAAAAGTAAATTTTTCTTTCGTGTAAAACATAATATTTCTCACCTGTCCTCGCATTCCGTTCGATTAGTAGCGGTCACTTCCTTCACATCCGTCGGCGGCAATTTCAGCTTTTTCCGCGAATGCCTCTCGAAAACGTAGCGCCTATTCGGACATTCTCGCTCTATTCGACTCGCTACAACAAGAAAACAAAAACAACAAAATCACACACACACGACTTCAAAAAAAGGAAAAACATAATCCGCAGCATTAATATAAAGCCCTTTTGTCTCGCTAATCGTCGCGCTAATTATCAGCGGTCGCTTCAATGTATAACCGGGCGCAGAAAAAAAAATTACTTATACCTAACACGGCATTCCCTAAGTTCGTTTACGCGGTGCCGAGTGGCCGGGGGGGCGCCGATGCGTGACGATCGCGTGTGCCTTTTACCTGTTACCGCGCGCGCGCGGGGCTGTCACACTCCGTTCACGCCGATGAACACCCTCGAATCATTGTTAATGCTTTTGTTCGCGCATTGTTATTCAAACGAGCATGATCTGCGCTGCGCGCTGAATTAAAAATAGAGAGAGAGGGGGGGGGGAGGGAGGTAAAATGCAAAGCGCCGCGGCAAAAGAAATCATGTACGCGGGCGCGATTAATGGCCGTGGTTACCTCATCGCTCATAAAATCATTCGAATCCAGGTTTGTATTTGAATGATGCGCGCTTGTGGTTCTGTGGCTTGCGAAAGAGGAGAGCCTTCGGCATTAATCCGAAGGTCGATACAGAAGCGAGAATTAAAATATCATTACTGCGCTTTTTGTTAACGGATATCAATTCGTGGCTGTGCGATCAAACAATGGATTTTGGCTATATGGTGTATTTAAGGCAAAATGTGTAATTTGAAGATGAACTTGAGACGATAAGTATAGGTAAAAGGAAGTGGACATTAAGAACGTATATATTATGTACTTTCAATGAAAAGGTAAATCAAATGTGTAGTTTATTCAAAAATCAGAAAAAAAATTAATTTGAGAGATGATGTAACCCTTTTAAAAATGTATTGAAAGATTAAGAATTATTTCTTGTAAAGAAGTTAATGAGAACGTTTTAAATAAGTTACATACCAAGTAGATATATATATTTACATGCAGTAGAAATAGGATGGTTTGGTCAGACATATAATAAATATATAATAATAATACATGGCAAGACGAATGCGAAAAAACAGCAAGAAAATAAAACAACTTTTTAAATTTAAATAGTAGTTAAAATTCTCAAATTAGTTTGCAAGTCTAAGTTACTGAGGTGATATCATAAAGTGGATAGGGAAGGAAGTTTCATACTACGTGACTTTACCTCCCTGTTAATTTTAAAATAGATGAGAAGATAATAAATCATATATAGTGAAAGTGTCGTAACTTACATGTCAAACATACTTCCGTAAAATGCACACTATTGGGGACCATCATGAGGTTCCCTATGCCTTCCGGTTGCGCTTGCTCCGCGCTCAAATAGCAGGTGCTCTCCTCGTACTCGGCGGCGCCGCTAAAGGAAGCTATTCTAGTTCCCGGCTGAAAGTCGAAACTCGAGCAAGCTCGAACTAAGTTGTTGGTGGCCGTCCGGTCCCTTAGGCATAGTTCTTGACACTTTTCTAATACTCGGAATGGCGGTGCTGAATCCCTTACCTGATAAAGGCATTTATTATGAAGTATGATATTATGCATTGAAAATGTTTTCTTTATTTGTTTTGATAAATTAGTAATTTAATTAAATCGGTTATGTAGAATTTTCAAATTATACAAAAATAGTGATAAGAAATAATTGGTAATAATTTAACAAATTTGTAAAATCGTCTAATGAACGTTTCAATAATAATAAATAATACGTTGATTCTGTCAAATATTTGACACTTACTACTTCATCGTCGAATCCTTGCAATTGCTGGTCTGGTAACCTTTCATATACGACTCTGCCCGCTCCACCATTACACGTGGTTTGAGCTATAAATAATTTGTTATATAATATATAAATATAATATAATTTTCCACAATATCTAGTTGTTTTTAATTATTGAGAACAATTCTAACAATTTTTATTTAATTTACGTAATAATTATTCTATTAACGTTTTTAAACTGAGCAATAAAATTATAAATTTGCAATTGAAGATCCAAATCGGATAACTCGTTGAGCGCTCTAACACAAGTAAAAGTATCGCTCAAACAATGTAACCAAGATGTAAACAAAAAAAAATGTATTGTACAAATATTCGCGTATATGAGCTATATTTACGAGAATGTCCTTTTTATTTTTCCTTTGGACAGATTTTTGTTTACACGTTAGTTCCTTTTACCCGGTTTGATAGCTTGGCGATTTTACCAATCCAGGTTCAACAATTTTTATATCGCAGTGGTAATTAAAACAATATGTATATATTAAAAAACTCACCGTTGACGAGCATCTTCAACACCGTGAGAACAGTAATAGCTTGAACCATGCTGAACATATTATGAATCCTTTTCATTTTGAATTCTGATAACGGGTACTATCAAGTAGTCATGTCACTCGCAGTGGGACTGTAACAATAATTTTTAATAATTACACAAATACTGTAAGTCAGAAATGATTGATTAAAATGAGTTGATGGGATAAATGTTCTTAAGTACTTCAAGCTGTGCAATATTTACTACGCACCAACCGTGACAGTTAGTCTGTCTTTTATCAAACAAAAAAGTCACGTTTTCACTTAATAAAAGTCTGACGAATTGATAATAATATAACACTTTTATTTGATTATTATTTAATTTTAAGCTACCATTTCATACAAGTTTATGCACTTAACAAAACAAACACTTTTTTAAACGATGCGTATCGCATTTTTCTGTATTTCTTTTTAATTCTTCAAGAAAAATCGAACTATTCACGATATTCGTCGGAATTTACAAATTAAAAAAAAACAGACATACAAACTATAGAAATACTCTTATTTCTAGTGAATTGCAGAAGACACAATATTAATTTAACTATTTGAATTTTACATTAAAAGTTAATAAGTTTTTCGAATTCACTATTATGATTAAAAATAAGTATTGGTTATTATTTTTAAAAACACTGTTTTGCGTTCAAAAGCTTACCACAACTCAAGGAACTTTAACAAAATGAATAAAAAAATTCGTTTCATCTTGACTATAAAATATATTTTCTAAATAAAACACAAGCTTGTTCACCAGCGAACAAAAAAAAATCAGTTTTCAAGAACAACTCTTGCGACTATATGGATAACTAGGCAGGTTCTCCCGGCGCGCTTATGACAACGTTCACCGAACCGATTTCAAAGCGGACTGTGGTTGAATTGAAGGGAGTTTGGCCGGCGAACCGGTGAGCCGGCGGAGTCAAAATGCGTGACAGCTATTCGATGTGTCCCCATCTGATGTCACGGATTAATATAAAAAAGACAGAAAAAATAGTGCGATGCTTCCGCACCTCAAATAATGAACATACAGTTTCACGATGACTCCGGAGTTTCTCTTTTCCTCGTATCGGACTTAGATCGATTTACGCAGATTTCTATTGTCCCAAAAATCAATTTCCTACTACGAAAATACACTGCCCAAATTTTATTAGCCGAATTTTTTTTATTTTTTTTGCATTTGCATGCAAAATCTATAATAGCTTTGTCTCTTACTTTATAAAATCTATTTTTAATTTTATTCTTATCATTTCATTTGTAACAAACAAAACCCTGCTATAGAATATTAATATACTTTAATTTAATCTCTCATCTTAAATTTATATTTTAAAAAAAGGTAGTGAATGTATCGAATAAGGGTCTAGTTTTTTCATGCTACTACGTGTATCATATTTAATATTTATGTTTACTAAAAATACAAGCGAAATGCACTCGTAGGACCCCAGAACCTCCAGAAAATGGTAATATAAAGAAAATTTTATTTGAAATATGAAATAGTGTTATGTTACTGAACACGAATAAATTTTATTCGATTTACTCGAATTTATTACAGTAACATAGATATGGGATTCTCCAAGGAAATACGTAGGAGTTTTTCGATCGATTGAAATATTTTTTTGTTGTAAATCACGTTTTACAAAAATTTATAGGTATATAGAAATACAGATTGTTGCTGAAATGATGGCGTTTCCTCAAAAATCAATATTTAAAGAAAACACTACACACTATCCTGTGTATTGGCATGTAAATAATGATAAAAGGACAGTGTTAAAATATTGAATTATTTGGACTACCGGAAAATTGATGATTCATCTTTTTCAGATTTTTAATATTTTTAAAAATCTTATTGTACAGTGTTCATTCTGCAGAAGCAGTGATATTTGAAAAAATTATGGCAATTAACGATTCAAAATAAAATTTTATAAGATAAAGAAATGTTGAAAATGAAATTTATTAGCGTTTGTTTTGAGTAAAAATTTCATAGTTTTTTTTTACATTATTCTTTATTTTTTGATCCAGGTGAAAATTTATAATATTTATATTCCTAGCCATTGACCCCTTCCAAACAATACAGTTGTACTTATATACAATTCAGCAGTTAAACAGTTTTTCTATTTATTTCTTTGTCTACCCACAAAGAATGACCAAAGTTGTTCTACGATTTTTGGCATCTACATTGGCCTTACCCCTTTAACACTTTTAATTAACTTCACTTATTTATTTGTCTGTATGCCTGTCTCTCGAAAATCATAAATCTTAAAATCAAGTTTTCATTTATTTCCAGATAAGCTGCATAGTTAAAACTTTCGGTACCTATAAGTACAAGTCAGATAAGAAGGCACTTTAATGCATTTTCCAGATTAGTGAGCCAATAATGGGACTATTGGGACAATGTTGAACAATATCCTAAATTTTGTCAATTTATTATCCCATATGCATTCTTTATATTATAGACATTGCACATAACGCGTAACTAGCTTTACTCGATTGCCTGATTCAGAATTTAGGGGATAGTCCACTGTGATGGGTCTGAAAAATACAATTTCTTTTAGCATTATTGCAATTTTCGAAAATATAAAATGTATGTAAGATTCTGTTGGAAAAGTTTAAGAAATTATATTGAACTATCTAAGGTATTACAGTTCTATACCATACCTATACCGACACATTCTATGAGCTTGGCATTGCTTATTAGCAGTAGAAAGTATCATAAATTATATTTTCTTTACTAAAAATGTGTAATATTGTAAAAACTTTAAAGGGGGGTTTTTCAAAACTAACTCGTTTCAACTGGCGCGGAAAATTAAAAGAAAAACTACTCAATAAATCAGTCTATCAATGTTTGCAACTATTCTACATATACGTGGCTATCGTTGAAACTGAACATTGAAAATGCATAAAAATTAAGGAAAAGTCGATACTTAAACTTTGAATGACCGGCATTAAGTTTACTTTCCATTAATTAACTTGATTCTAGATCCAACGATAGCGACAGTTATGCTTGATGATAATGTTTTTTAATTTCATTTTACTAATTTTTTAAATTACGGTTTAGATGTAAGGGTTTCCGAAAATCTTTGACGCCAGCAAGATATTTCGAGGCATCTAATTCAATGACATCTACCGTCAAGAAAGAGTCTGAAAATAATATTCAAAAATGGTTTCTTACTCTTTAAATATATATAGTAATAAATATGGAACACTTAACTTTAGTAGCTTATTCATTTAAGCGAAAAATAAATACCTAAAAATAGTCATATTTTACCTGTCACAGTGGACTCTCCCTTCCAATCGAGTGATGTTAATGACAAGGAACTTTATAGCATTGTACGAGTTCGTCATACGCTTGGTACGTACAAGAGACTAGGAAAGAGCGAGCTTCGGAGTAGAGTAAGCTTTCTACATATTTTTGACATCAATTAAACATTTGTACTAACTTCACTTATATAACAAAATTGTCGAATATAACAATAATTTTATTATATAAGTGAAATTAGTATAAATATTTTATTTGTGTTAGAAATATGTAGAAGGTAGCTTTACCTCGACGCTCGCTTTGAGTCGGTCTTTCCTACTATAAAATGTCCTTTATAATGCGTAAAATAAGTTGTGTTTTGATAATGTGAACATCTCTGATATATTAAAAAGATCAAAATAAACTTATAGCAAAAGTTGTTTGATCCGGCAGTAGGCGCGTTTTATTCTTCACTTCTGAAACTTTGTTAATATTTTAATATTTAATATTTCTTTTGTTAAAAAAAATAATTTATTTATCAAAAAAAAAATTTATTTATCAAAAAAAAAATTTATTTATAAAAAAAAAAATTTATTTATCAAAAAAAAAATTTATTTAGCAAAAAAAACATTTATTTATTAAAAAAATTATTTTGTTAACGGGTTTGCACCAACATGATGATGAATTACATTTCATGCAAGGGGCTGCCCATAAATTACGTAAGGCTTTTTTGAGAATTTTAGATCCTCCCTCCCCATGTAAAGATATTTTCACTGATTTTCCTATGTATTTAATATATACCGTAAGATTATGAAATAATTAGAATTATAAAGACTACTCATCCACCCCATCAAAACCTACGTAATTTATGGTCTACTTCTAATTGTAAAAGTAAACATCAATGAAACTATTAAGGTAACCTATTTTGTTATTCTTGACAATCTTAAAATCATCGCACGTGCTCACGAATTAATGATTTTATTAAAACTTTACTGAATAGAAGAAAATAATTTTTAGAGTTGTATCAAATTAAGTTTTATTTTCAATATGACTGAAAATGAAATCGTGCGATGTTCACCTCAAAATCTAAATGAATCTTAAATTTCCTTAAAGATTTATAAATAAAAGTAAATGGTATTATAACGACGCGGTTGAATCGTGAAAATAAACATGAATGTTTTTTTCATACCTGTAAAGCAGGCGTAAAGTGACTGTTTTCCGACCGATGGAAAAAAAACTTTATTCGGGACTCAACCGTAATGGCCACTTTATTGCCGTGAAAAGCGGGACAGAAGTATCGTATGATTCCCTCTTATCTATTTTATTACCACATTTAAAGGAAAAAAGTAGCGCTGTTTTCTCTGAAATATTTTTATATTACTCATAAAATATCACACTGTGTTTAAGCAAATTTCTGAGTCTCTAACTTAAACAGAAATATTTTAGTGGTATATTAAACAATTGTTTAATTTCAAGATTAACCTCCGTATTACCACTTCAATAAATGTTCAAAAAGTATAAAATATTACTATACGTAGTATAATTGCAGACTACACGTTTTTATCCTTAGTCATATTAAAAATACAGTTTTCTTTGATATCTGAATCTAAATAATATTTTCTTATTTTTCATGCAAATGTTTCACTAAAAGCATTTGCTAATTCTTTTAATTTAATTATATATACGGGTATTACTGCCCTGACTTAAATAGCGGGTTATAGGCCCGATCTCCACCACCTAAAAATTCGGGAAGACATGTTTCCAAAATGTCCCCGAAAAAGTCGGACTTACGGAGATTCGAACTCACGCACCCTTGAGCGGCTATTATTTTAAGAAGTACGCGTTGATCACTTGAGCCATCGACCACCCCAAAATATAATTTAATTTATTTTTTTCTACGGTCCTTAATTTTGTTTACAATTTTATTATCAATATAAATAATTTTGTAACGAAAATGTGACATTATAAAATTGAAGATCAACAGTCATACATTTTTTCATATTTCACTTTAAATAAGTACCTATATATGTATATTTTACGTATACTTTAAAGGATCTTTGCATGAAACTTTGTATGAATGTACGTTATATTAAAAAATATATTATATTAAATGGATAATTTTCAGGACATTTTTTGATAAAACTGTAAAATAATTTTTCGACAGTTTGTATTGCAGATATATAAAAGATAAACATAACGATAGACAGATGATTTGTCTATATCTTTCAAAACTATTCTTAAGCTTTTTATTTAAGAAATAACGCAAATTTGAAGAATATATCTGAAATTGGAATTGTTTAAAAAAATAGCTATTTTAGTAAATCGAAATTAATTTTTTAGCACTTCTTACTAAAATATATAAAATGTACGTTAATATTCACAAAATGCTCGTCAGTATTATTCGAACTATGCCTTTCGGGGCTATTCTGAAGGCTGAAATCATAAATTAATTTTTGCATTAATTTATTTAACTCAAAATTCCATTATAAGATTCTATAAATCGATTAATCAGGACCTCTCTTAATTTGAGAAAGCAATCTGCTAAGGCAGTTAGTAGCGGTTTTCTTTTCTTTGGCAAATATGAAATGAAAATTTTTAAAATAATAAATTTCTATACAAATTTCTTAAGATGTTTGGAAAAAAACTCTCGGATAGGAACTTTGAAATATTATACTTATTTTCTAGCTAAAGTATGAAGCAATTTCATTCATATTTACTAGAGGAAAGTGGGTTTGAAAACATTCCCATCACTTCCCCTTAAGGTGATGCTAAAGCCATCTGTCGCTGACCAATACGAGGAACCACTTCTCTCATTTAATTTTCAATTTTTAGCAAATATCTTTATGAAACGTTATTGTCCTAATCAAAAACAACAAACTTTCCAGAGAGATATTTGCTCAAAGTTGAAAATTTAATGAAATAAGAGGTTCCTCGTATTTGACGGTGACAGGGGGTTTAGCATCACCTTAAGGGTTGAAAACTTTCACTTTCTCAGATACAGAGAGTAAGTACTATGAAAAGTAGCTAACACATTAAAACGAAACTCTCGTACTCCCGCGCATCCTCGTCGACTCTATTCCCTCTCGCCCTCGCAGCAACCAGCCGCACTCGCTCATATAACTACATCCAGCCATACGCACCCGCGCTCTCTATGTGAATCTGTCCCCGCGTACTCTCTCTCTCTTTCTCTCTCTCTGGACACTGCTCGGGCATTCGCGATAACTGTGAAGATAATAGATCCCTAATAATGCGCTCGCTGGGAAGTTGGAACTACGCTCCGCTGGCTTTACGGGCGCGTATGGCGCGTCGCGTCCGCGCGCGCGTGTGAGAGACTGCCCGGCGCGCCGCGCGAGTGTCCACTTCGGAACTTCCACCGCAGCCGCGCACGGCTCAGCTCGCTTATTCACCGATTCGATATGTGCTTCCACCTAGCTGCCTATATCTACCTACCAAGCGTACTCCTGCTTGCACAGTGCACTGTACGTATACGCGTACGAATAGGGCGGTGTATAGAGCAAAGAGAGAAAGAAAGAGAGAGAGGGAGAAGCGCGCGTGGAAATGGGAATGGAAACGGTTCGGGGTGAGCGCCTGTTAGGAATCTCGAGAGAGCTTTTCATGCCGACGACGCGCCACAATGGGACTGCGTATATAATATAACTTGCACGAGAGCGGGCTGCTCAGTTATAGTTGGCCAGCGCGCGGGGAGACGCGATGATGAAAAATCAACGCGAGGAAGTCACCTTCGTGGTGTTTTATGTGGAGCCGTGTATAATATATCGGGGCCGACGTAATTGAGAGCAAGGATGACGATTCGCGATGGATTTCGGAGATATCGAGCTTATATATGCGTATTATGCTGGCCCGCGATGAAACGATAGGGCGGATGGCCGTATGAGCGTTGCGAAATACGCACAGATTACCGAGCTATGCGCGCACGCGCTGATGATGGATCGGACGCGTCTTTCTTTTTTTAGTGTATGGATATATTTGTAGGCGACGGTGAGCTAAATATACGAGGTCCGCGAACGGTGATTGCGTATTAAAGCCTTTGTTCGGGCTGATTTTCAATTTTTCGCGAGGATTTACGCGGGGTGCGAGAGAGGATGCGCGATGCTTGTCCTCAATGGGTTTGAGAGTTGCGGGCTTGTGCAAATTTGTGCGAGCAGCGTGTTTTTCGGTAAAAGGTCTTTCTTGCGGAAATTGTGTAAGATTGTACGGAGTATAGTAGGGCAAGGTTAAGAGAACTGGCACAAAACTTTGTAATTTAACATTTTGTAAAATCAGTTTTATAGTCTACGAGATATTTTCTTAGAATGTTAAATATCTCATCCACTGAACAAGACCTTGACAACTCAAAATTCAATATTTTTGGAAAACTAATCAAGTACATAATAGAAATTTTTCATTAAATGAAGTTTTTGACTTTTATTATTGTCTTACACTTACTTACCCTTGATTAACCAATCTTTGAATTGTATGAAGGGCTTTTATTTTCATATGAGCCATTTTGTGTAGAAAATCAAATTAAGGTGATGCTAAACCCACCCGTCACCGACAATTATGAAGAACCACTTTTTTCATTTAATATGTAATTTTGAGTAAATATATCTCTGGAATGTTGTTATCACAGTAAAAAACAATAACTTTCCAGAGAGATATTTTCTCATAATTGAAGATTAGATCAAAATAGTGGTTCCCCGTATTTACCGGTAACGCGGGGGTTTAAGACCACCTTAAACAAATTTTGAGTTATCATAGTCTTGTTCTAGGGGTGCAATATATATTTAAGTGCATGTATAATAGCTTATGAAGATTTTATAACAAAATTACAGTGTAAGATAGAAGATTAATCGGTTTTTATTAACAGTTTTTGACCAGATATAAAGTGAAAAATACTCACTTTGTTCAGAAAACAAGTTTTTAATGCTAAAAGACCTTGCGTAAAATAAAAGAAATATAAAAAACGTACATTACTATATATTTTTTTATAATATAATTAATTACTTATTAGTTCTGCAGAAATAAAATAGATCGTGTTAGAGGGTAGATAATTTTAAGAAATATTAACTCATAACTTTGAATTTGTATTGTTTTAATTAACAATATGTATTTTATTAGCAAACAAATAGAAATGTAAATCGTTTGTGCCCGTACACTGAACAACAGAGATAATATTTAATGTACATTTATTGTCATCATTGTGAGAAAATAATGTAACAAACGTAAAATAAATTTAAATATGTTTTTGTAATTTTTAAAGACTGTATTTTTAAATAATAATTTAAAATTTTTTATTTTAATACGCCGATGAATGAGCTAATCAGATACTGTGGTAATTCGTGCAGTAATAAATGACTCAATTATAATATGTAATGTGTTACAGAAAATAGTTTTTTACATTAGTAAACCTAAATTTAAAAAATGAATAAATACCGTCAAATTTTGAATTCTGTATATATTATTAAAGTTATTTCTGTTACAATAAATCTATCTGTGAATAAGATTCATATATTATTTCTTTCCTATGAAAAAGATCATTATAATTTGTTATTATAATACATGATAATAAATTGTTTTCAAAAATTAAACTGTTATTTCTTATAAATAGTGTAGAATAAGTGAAATTAGAATAAATAAAACTTTTAAGTTCATAGATAATGGTATTTTACTATAAAAACTTAATCGACCGAAACTTTTCTATTTAGGAATTCTCATTTCAAAAGAGGTGAAATGAAATGCAGAGCATGCACTACTTAACACTGCAGTATATGACTAAAGTATACTAGAGATTCCCACGAGAACTTAATTATACTAATTTATACGGAGTTGAACTTCAAATTTCCAAACAAATGTTGTCATCAAAACTATTA
>OX424576.1:26932922-27134419 GCA_949152435.1 Gastracanthus pulcherrimus | reverse complement strand
AAAGATTTCTATATGATCATATGTAAGTGTATACGAACTTTAATAATAATAATAAAGAAGAGAATTTTAAAGAAGAGAAATTTAAAAATAATAATTTAAGAACTTAAATCATATCAAAGTATAAATTTTTGCAAGCCACATATACTATCTTATTAAACAATAGTTAAAGACCAAATATAATTTTTTTCATTGCAAAAAACAAATTTGTTTACTCAAAATAGATGAATATGTGGCTGGGGTCAAAAACGTCCCAGTGTGGCAGCTACGGCTGGCGCCAGAAGTGTGGCAACTAAGGGTTCACTAGCTAGAGACTTTAAATCTTGTAATTAGGTACTAGTAACTTAAATAACATGGATAGTCTATCTATGCAGTCGTATTTCGGTCGATTTGACGCATTTTATTGAACATAACCTTGATATTAGAACTTTGAGGTTAGTTCAGATCGTAACAAAACATTTTAGAAGACCCCTAACGTTAAGAAATATCTTATACAATTACTTAAGTAATTACTTAAGTAGTAACTTAAAAGTGTTCTGTTAATTCTTAAGTAATTACTAAAGTAATAACTTAAGTAATAACTGAAGTAATAACTTAAGTAATAACTTAAGTAATAACGTAAGTGATAACTGAAGTAATAACTTAAGATCTATCATCAGCGCCATCAACCTCACCTACGTCGGTGAGCAGCGGATCTTTTTCTTTAAGGATGGTGGCTCAAAAATGTCTCTTTTGTTTTTCGATGCGTTTTTGTTTATTTAGCGGCTTTTCAATTTTTGAGTTTTAGTTTTTCGGGCTTTTGATACCATAGCATTTCTTTTAAAGATTCGATGATTTCGATATTTTTGAAGTTCCTGAGTTATAAAAATGGATTTACAATAGCTTTTCAAAAAATGTCTGTGTGTATGTATGTATGTATGTATGTATGTATGTATGTATGTATGTATGTATGTATGTATGTATGTATGCATGTATGTATGTATGTATGTATGTATGTATGTATGTATGTATGCATGTATGTGCATGTGTATGTATTATATATGAAACCAAAATTTGTGTCCATCATAACACTTCAAGGGAAGCATTTCACGCGCTGAAATTTTGCAGGCATATTACATATGTTTGAACTTAAAACTGATTAGATTTTTGAGCTGATTGGATAATATTAAACTGATTTTTTAGCAAAAATATTAATTTTTAAAAATTTATAAAGATCGAAAAAAGTTTATTTTCTTATTTTAGACGTTGAACTTGGCAAAAATTAAGTTAAGTCCTCAGGACCGAATTCACAAAATCGAGACGCAATCGCGTAGCGCATCGCCGAGTCGTGCGACTCCCCACCATGCGGTAGTTTCCGCCACACCGCAGATGCCGCCGTGGTGACCCCCGCCGTCAACTACTGGCGTGCCGGTGGGGGAAAAACTCAAAATCGAGGTACACATAATCGAGATCCCACTGTATACGTTTTCATAAAGTTGATGAAATTTTCTTTCGATTGATATATCTTATAGTAACTTTAAAGTTAATTTTGTGAAATAATAACAAAATATTAGTTTTAAAAAATTGTTGTTATCTTTTAATTTATTAATTACGAATTTTCATCACAAGATTCCTTAATTGAATCGATTAATCAGGACCTCTGTTTGAGAAAGCATTCTGCTAAGGCAGTTAGTAGCGGTTTTATTGTTCATGAAATCGTCATTGTTTTTCAAACGGTTATATCTGTGAAATATAAGAAGGAAAATTTTGAAAAAAATGAGATGATTAGGAATATGGGAAGAATATTCTGTACATTTTTTGAGGCTTTATCTTTTCTTTTGATGAGAAAAAAATTGTTTTGTAAAAAAAATCGATTTTTATTCAGCTGCGAATACTGGTATAAATCGGCAGCATTTGATAAGAAAATTTCCAAAACGGTAGCTTTTTAGTCTCTCATTACTATCTATTGAATGACTTCTTTACCCAGATCACCACGACCTTTATATTTCGATATATTTGAAGTTATGTATTTTATAAAAAAAAATTTGATCGCTTATATCTCAAGGATAACAACGTCATTTTTTATAAAACAGGGTTTATTCCTTTTTTTTTAATGAAGATTTTAAATTAAAAAGAAATTTAAAGATTCATTTTTTGGTATGTTAGAAATATTATGATCAATTTATTGTAAATGCATTAAAAAGAATTACCTATCTTTAACAACCGCAAATTTTGGATAGGCTCTTTCCTTTCTTTTGTTATACACGGAAAAAGTCATATTTAATTTAAACGGTTATATCTCGGAAATCTATGATGACAAATCGTTCACAAAATTTTTGATGATTAATAATTCAGTAAATCTACGTACTAATATCTGATTACATTTAATTTAAATATTTGAATAATTTAAATAAATTGCGTACAGAGAAAAAATTGCTGTGATAAGGATTATTATCTATCGTTCTGTAATTTTAGTAAAAAATTATCTTTTATCAAACCATCAATGATAAAATAGCACATCCATTTTAAACTGTTATTTAGAAAGAGATATATCAATTTAAAATTAATTTATTAGAATATAGAATTTCATATTGGAACAATTCATTTAGTTTGAGGAAGCTAAGTGCAAATGAATTGGCAACATTTTTTTTCTTTTATAACTAAGCATAAAATTGAACATTTAAGCTGTTTTTAGAAAAAATATACACTCGTTAACATTTTTTTAAGTGTTCATATTAAACACACTTTTATCCTCTTAATTGAGAAATATATGCAAAGAAATGATTAAATAATCATTTGTTTAATAAATTATAAGCAGTGGTCATACCGCGCCAAATACACATTTGCAAAAAATTAACCATTTTTATTTGTATGGATGAAAAATAAAGAAAAAATTTCCCCCATAAAGTTTAGATTATAAATTATCAAATCGCGTTAATGTTAAATCACATTTTGTAGTCAATTGAATTTGATTAAAACAAGCTCATCAAGGTTCTGAATTTCAATTGCCCCGCCTTCCCCTACAACGTTATTTATTTTACCGACGCGGCATTTTCAAGCTTAATAGTATAGAAGCATCTATCAGCTGTTAATGTTTCTGCTTTAACAGTACAAGAAGTAAATGGTAAACAGCGTATCATCATAATAAATTCATTAAATAAGATAAGTATAAAAGTATTATTAGTTGATTTCTTTGTGACTACTTTTTATTTTCAGCAAACCCAGCATAAACAAGGAAAGTGCTAAAAGTAAACCGAACCCTTTTCTCTGAGAGAAAGTAGCTCTGAAAGGTTAATCTTGAGTTATAGTATATGTAAATTATTCACACTTAGTATACATATAGCTATCTTTTTACATTATACTAGCGTGATATTAATTTTTTCAGGTTATATGAGTGTAGAATAACATATTTTATGTCCAAACAGTGATTTGAGTGAAGGAAAAAGTTATGGATATGAATTAGGTATGCTATTTAAATGTATTAATTAATATATTAATACACTTTAAGTTTAACCCGCTCTTACTCAACTTTGTATTTTCATGTAGTTCATCCAGCGAGTGGATAAAGCTATTTAGAATACCTCAAATTATGATTAAAGGGTAACGCCAGCTTGGAGGCTCTAAAACGAACCTAAAGGTCGGGGATTTACTGCGGGCAAATAGAAAGCTTTATTTAAAAATAACTTTGTGGACTTTATTGTACTTGTACTGAAGTATACAAAAAATGTTGAAAAAGTTATTTTGTTATAAAAATGGCAGCATACTGGACCATTTCCGGAATCGTTGTCACAATTGCTGGGCCACTGGTCATCGTAGAGCAAAACAAAAAATAGGAATAGGAGAGAGTAGTACACGTTGGATATAGTAAAATTCAAAAGGTCCTCAATTCGGTATTTAATATAAAATCCTTACAAATAAAGAAAATATATATAGCTAATTACCTATAGAACATTTTTTTTATTAGGCTTTATTAATCCTTTTTTAGGATTATTTAGCTACACATTAGTTAAAAAATACATAGTTATTTACAAAAATTTTGCGGGAATATATACATAAATACGTTGACATAGATACAGTTATAGAGTACATTAATTTATATTGCCTATAGAACATTATTTTATTCATAAAAGCTATGAAAGACTTTATCAATTAGAACAATTAACGTTAATAAAAAATGGTACACTATGAACTTTTTGCACTTATCGTTTACAGAATGAATCATTGTCTACTATAAATACTACTTTTATAATGCGATTTCTCGGTTGATATTTAAGAAAATAACATAAGGTATTGATTGAAATTGATTTCCTGGATCAATTATTTAACTTTTTAAATTCTAATACTATAAACTACATGTTGACCTAAAATTAAATTTAATAAAATTTTTTAAACGTTAATTTTCTTAAAATCTTTTTATAACGAACATACATAAGTACTATTAATATAGTTTATTCTTTCGTGGATTATCAATTACTAAACAAATTCCTCTAAATAGATTAAAATACCGCCATAATTTTCAAATTTCAATATAATTTACTAATTTATTAACATAATTTATATGGATTATTTTTTGTATTTATTTTTTATTTCAATAGAAAATTTATCGAAAAATTGCAGATTGAGTTGAAAAGAATGCATTTAGCTCTTTGACGTTGAAAAATATCAATAAGAAATCGTTTCCAATAATATACGGCAATCTAAGAGCTTAAAAATGATTTACTTTTAAGTACTAAAAGTACATTTTTTTAAATTTCATTGCTTCCAGCTTAACTCACTCTCTTTTGATATTATACATTGCGTACTTTGTATGTATAACCACTATAAGTAGTACGTAATTTAGCATAGAATATTAAAGAACGATTCATAAGGATTATTATCTACCGAGTAAAACATTCATCAAATACGTATCAACAAATTAATCGACTTCCCAAGATAAGAAGATATTTTATAGCAAACTAGAAAAACACATTGTTATACATTCCCACATGTTAATTAATATACCTAGATTTCCAAAATTCGGGCATGGAGTATTATTCGCAATATGATTATTGAAACTCAATGATTTTTACACATAAAATTTTTAAAATAAGAATAAAACAGAATTCCAATCGTGTACGCTGATTCATGAATAAACTACATGAAATTTTAATATGTTATTATTTTAGTATGATATCTGATAAATCTAATTTTAACAAATTCTGTTCGTTTTGAATTTGGGTTCGAACCTCCTTAAATGTGTATAACTTTTGATATTTGATAGGTTTCAAAACATTCTTACAATTACAAAGATTAAATAAATTAAATAAAATTTTTTTTAATATTTTGGTCAAGAAACCCCAGAGTCCTACCTTAAGGGTATACTAGCCTGGTCGATATTTGGGAAAATCGGTGAAAGTATAATAATTGTTTAATTAATAATTGTCTGGTTCGTAATTATTTAAAATTACAAAAAAAAACTATTGTGATTTATTTGACAGTGTCTTCTAGAGATTAATTTATTAGACAAACACTTTTTATAATTTTATTTGTTTATATAACATTATTTATAACTTTTTTTTATTTTAGAATTATGCAACAGATTCTCTACAAACTTTTTTTCTGATTGCTGTATATATAATTAATAAATTTGTAGTACAAATTTTATTTACAGCTAGTATGAGGAGAGAAATTATTTTTTTACTTAAGAGAAACATTAAAAATCTGCGATTAATCAACTTTTTTAAGAAAAAATTGTTAAAATATTTTTTTTAAGTTATTTTCTATCTTCTGGATTAAAATATAGTATAAAACACAGTTTTGTGTTAAAAATACATACCACCTCTACAGCTTATTTTTCATTTAAAGAAAGGGTCCGGCAAAAAATGAACTTGGTATAGGTCTCTACATATACTTAAGTAGGTACTTTTAAGCAACAAAATTTTATCGAGGGGGAAGCCACCTCGAATGCATGAAAATGACATGTATTCTTAACAATATATTACACTAAAACGGCAAAGTTGATAGAAAATCTTTTTATAGGCATATATTACACAAGTATTGAAGTTTAGAAAGATTTTTTTCTATGTTTTTGTAAAGTTCTTAATACGGATTTGTCCCAATTATGCAATCGCTTCCAAAAACAACGTAATGCTCGATGAATGACCTGATTGCGGTTGTCAGAAAAATCTGTAACAAAAATTCAAAAGGGATCTTAATTTATATATAAATAGCTTATAGCATCAACTAGGGAAGAATAGTTTGCGTGCTACATTTTCGAAATGGCGGGATTTAAAAAATTTTAAATAAAATTCTTTTTTTAAACGCCTACCATTTAAAAAATTTAGCACTTAAACTACTTTTCCCTAGTTTACGCGATATCTGTTTATACGTAATTTAGGATCCCTTTAGGATTTTTGGTACCGATTTTTCTAATGACTGCAATCACGTCCTCCAACGAACACGCTTTTTGGAGGCGCTTCCATAATTGGGACAAGTTCGCATTAAGAACTTTACAAAAACATAAAAAAATAAATTTTTATATACGCCAAGAGTAGTATGTAATATACTGTTAATTTTTCAAAACACTGCGTTATTATTTTTCTATAAAATGAAATCCCTGAAAATAAACAAAATTTTGGTCTGAGGAAGTAGAATGTCCCCTGTATGCTAGAGAAGCGTTACAAGCTTTTATATTATAATTATGACAACCTCCTTAAGTTTCCAAATATGAGGACGTTTCAATGAAGTTTAGGAAAATAGATTATTTAGAAATTTGAACATTATAATATAATAGTATATTATGCCGGTTTGCAAATTTTCTTTTACTTTTTTGAATGTACTATTGACCATAAATATTAATTAATACTCTCCAGAGAATATATTAATATTGCCATAAAAAATTAATTTAGAAAATTGGCCGACGACAATAAGGGGATTAGCGCTCGAAAACGCGTAGGTAAAAGTATTGTGCAAGGAGTGAATTTTTGAAAATCGATCAATTGAAAGTTTAATAATTGATACAGGTAGAAAATTTAATAGAGCATCTTTTCGTATTAAAACAAAATTTTTATCTTCTTTTGTTTTTTAATTATTTAAGACAAAACGCAATTTTAGCTTGAAAAAAATTCAATATATTTTTCTCTTCAACTCATTATAACTTCGCGTGGTTTTAATATTTTTTATTCAAACTTTTGCAGAATAATCTTCAATATATTCTACGTGTATTAAAACAATTAAGAAAATTAAGCATTTTAGAGTCATATAGATAGTAAATTTTTGAAAATATTACTGTCAAAATGTGCCATTGATAAAATAAATCACAAAAATTGTATTACAAAATTTCAAATCGTATAAACTATCAGCGAGAAAAATGTTATTTGTTGAGATAGTTTATTGTTAAGTTTCAAACCTTGATTGATAATGGTAAAAAAGTATAAGCGATGTATAAATTGCATGCTACTTCTGCGCGCTCGATGCAGCCGGCGCATCTTGTCGCGATCGAGTATTATTCTCAAAACCATAAGGGTTTTAATATTTGTATGCTTATTTTAATGTTTTTATTTTACGAATAAATAGTTTAGTACTTAATTATTAATCTAAAATATAAAATAATTATTTCTACTATTATTTTTATTGAACAATATGCTTTTAAAATAAGAAAAGTTCTAAGTACCCATACAGAATAAGTAATTAAATGTAAATAATTAAAATTTATGGAATGAATTATTACATGATATTGCAGTTTAGTAAAAAAACATTAAACTGTTTGTTTGTATAGTAAAACTAATGGTTTTTCAAGCAAAATTTAAAATTCTAATTGCATAAAAGCTTGTTACGATTAGATTAAATATGATATTTACGAACGAAATGTTCTTTTTATATGCAATAAAGTATCTTCAAAAACATCGTATATCTATTGGGTCTTCGCTATGTATAACCTAAAAACCCAATAGATCCCAAGTGAAAAGTTCCACATGGTTTCCACATGGAAATCATTTGGATTCTACATGATTCCCACATGGTTCCTATGAATTTTACATTTTTATCCCTCTGGGAAATCTTTCCAAAAGTCCACGTGGTTCCTACGTGGTTCCCATAAGATACCATATGGGAACCATGTGGGAATCTTGCGGAATTCATATGATTTCCATGTGGTAACCATGTGGGACTTTTCACGTGGGATAGACTAACAAAGTAAATAGACATTGACAATCGTCTATCTACTGGGATATATGTGCTCTTCGCACTATTTTCGTATTTTCTAATTAAACAAAAACTTCTAACACTTCTACTTAATGTTTTTTTGCTAATAAATTGAAGTTTCTTACTCAAATTCTTTTAAAGAAACGATAATATTATACAAAAATCTGACGTATAAAGTGAGAAAATCCTTAAGCGTCTATTTATTGGGTAGTTTACCCTAATAGAGAGAATGATACTCGATTGCGACAAAACGCGCCGGCTGTATCGAGCACGCCGAAGTCGCATGCAATTTGTAAATCGTTCATACTTCTTCACCATTATCAATCACGGTTTAATACTTTTCAATAAAGTTTCTCGATATATAATGAACATTTTTCTCGCTGAAAGTTTTTACGATTCGAAATTTCGTAACACAACTTTTGTGATTCGATCATTGTATCAATGGCAGATTTTAACAGTAATATTTAAAAAAATTACTATAAGTCTCTAAAATGCTTA
The DNA here is from genome assembly GCA_949152435.1 of Gastracanthus pulcherrimus. Lineage (NCBI taxonomy): Eukaryota > Metazoa > Arthropoda > Insecta > Hymenoptera > Pteromalidae > Gastracanthus > Gastracanthus pulcherrimus. The sequence continues at coordinate 27,125,764 of OX424576.1, read as the reverse complement.
ACATTCTTTTAAGTGTTCTAACACACGTAGAATATGTTGAAGATTATTCTGTGAAACTTAAAGTCAAAGTTACAACGAGTTGAAGAGAAGAGTGTATTGAATTTATTTCAAGCTAAAAATTGCGTTTTGTCTTAAATAATTAAAAAATAAAAGAAGATAAAAATTTTGTTTTAATACGCAAAGATGCCCAATTAAATTCCCTATGTGTATCAATTGCTAAATTTTCAATTTGATCGATTTTCAAAATTCACTCCTTGGACAACACTTTTACGCGTTTTCGAGAATTCGAGCGCTAGTCCGCTTATCGCATCCGGCTCTTCAATTGTTTAATACGTACCTAAACATTTCCATTCTCAAAACTATTTCATAATTCATGAATGATTTACTACTATACTTTCACAATATACTCTCTGTAATTTTACTATGTATTCGAAGTTTAATTCTGTTGGTATTATACGTATTAGTGATACATCCCAATACAATCTTTTTTTACACATGTATGTACAATTTATCTATGTAGCGATTATTTCACTTACCAGAGCATTTTCATTCTTATATTATTACGTGATAATCAAAAGTTGTACAATTCCTTTCTTATACTACTTATTCATTCATCGTGTTATCGAATAAATTCAAAGCACACCGAACCTGGCACGTTATTTTCGTAATATATATTTGAATATTTCTCCAGCCTGGCTTTTATTTACCGTCGTCTGTCGCCATCTCGCGTAGCTTCCGCGAACTGCCTTGCTCGATCATATGATTTCCTACGCTTCCCAACTAAGGTCGCTTCCGATTCGCCGAGCTATATATGCTCGATCGCTGCTCTGCTGCTTCCCCAGGCCCGCAGGTATGCCATGGACGAGTGCACACGCATGCACGTCACATCGAGTGTGCGCGACTGCAACGCCCTCGGCGCCATACAGCCAACACGGACACGCTTATACATGTGTCAATGTGTGTCCGCGCGCTGGCCTGGAGGAGGCTACTATCGTCTCTGACTGCGGGTGACAAGTGCACGCGAGAAGAACCCAAATTTCGTTTCGATCCGAGGATAAGCTGCTGCTGCGCGCGGAGGGACGACACGGGGGGACGCACGGGATCAGATCCTCGCCGAGAGGATATATACGTATACGTCAGGACGAAGTCAACGCTGTGTCCAGGAAGAGAGAGAGGAGACGCACGGAGACTGTGCAGTCCACCCGCGCGCTCGAATGTGGCTGCCCGATTGATTGCCAGTATGTGTAACCGAGCGATATTGTTTATTGATTTTCACGACACGTACCGAAATCCCGCCGTTCTCCGTATTACTCATTTGTAAACAAGGGGCCAGCTGCCTCGGGAATAGTAATTACAGGCTGCTGTGGTGTGCTGCTGCTGCTGCCCTCGGGGATACCAGGGCGCACGAAACATTTTTACTACTTGTGTTGTGAAAGCATGCACATTGCAGCCTGGTTGCAGGTCCCTGCAGTGGGTGCACGGAGGATGGTGGACTTTCGTTTGTAGTTTTTGGTAGTGTTGTCGGTGCTGCTTACTGAGCTGGTTTTTGGGGATTTCTCTTTTCAGGGTCGCCTGTGAAAGGAGGGTTCTGAGGAATCTCTTTTAATAAGGGTGAAAAGGAAAGAAGCCAATATGACGTTGAATACAGGTGAGAAGGGCATTTAGTAACGGTGACTCGATTTACGAATGCTCAAAATTGATGGTGCTTGTGTTAAGATTTGGGTTTTTACTCGACGTTACAGTAATAGCTATCAGCTGGTAATGTCAAATGCTAATAGTATGACTTTATAACTATTAATTTTATGATCTTAAATATTTATAATGTATTTGACATTTGAAGAGTGGTAGAACAAAATTGGATAATAATTCTATTTCTGTTTTGAACTTGTTTGTACATTTTGTATATGCATTGTAATTTCTTGTTTATTTATTTATATAACTTATCAGAACATATCAATATTTAGTCTTTAAAAAAATATCGAACGTTCCATTTTATCATTAAAATAAGATGATTCTGCATTAGGAAAATTGCTTATTCAATTTTATGTTAAAAATAAAAAATGTAATTATTTGGATTCGTTCCGGTACTCTATATTTACAAGTATTAGCAATAAATATACAGTATTTTTAAATTTATCCTAGCACCTAGTAATTTTGGACATTATGAAATTGAGTTCCTAATTCCTACTTATTATTTTTATTAATACAATACATTTATTCTCAGATATTTCAACGGCTCTGCACTTGCTGGAGCATGTGCATAAGCGAGTCGAAGATTGCGATGATCCAAAATTGCAACTGCATACGAGTCAGGATCTGCAATCGCTTATTTCTTTGTTAGAGGATCCGGTATTCCGTAGCATTGTGACTATTCAAGATTCATTAGCCGAACTGAATAGTCAGCTGGGACAACATCCTTCTATCTTACCTGGTGACTTTGATATTAGCCTTGGTGGGCAGCTAGAGCTTTCTGTTCCTAACACACCCATCCAAACTGTCGGACAAGCGATGTATCAAAATATGTACCAAGACACAAGTGAAGTAGACGATCAGCGAGTTCCAGTAGCTCCATTACTGCACAGCAGTAGTGAAGATACTAGTGCACAGGTAGTTGTTACGTAACATTCAATTTCACGCTAAAGTGATTTCCTTAGACTGTATCAGCGCTACAGCCAAACCAATGACTTATTATTGTACCTATTTATTGTAAGGTCACATGTTAATACCCTGCTAAGGTCACCTGTAAATTGAAATGATTTGTTATACTAGTGTTAAAGAAGCATGTAACATAACATAATTTAAACTATTTGAAGATAATTATTACATGGAGTTTGCTTAAATAACTTTGAGTGGTTTTCACAGTATAATGGATTTCTTTTAATTATGTAAAATAACTTATAAGAGCCAAAAACTTAAAAATTGAGTTTTATTTTCTAAATATTTAATTTTAATTAAATAGAACCCAGCGCTCAAAACTTTGTAGATTGTACATAAATTTGTTATGTTGTAGGTCACAAGCCCTAGTTTAACTTCAGAGGTAATTGGAATGCCACCTATTATGACACCAACCTATGCGAAAGAATTTCAGAAGGTTATCGAAACAGCAGCAAAAGGTCGTCAAATTTTCACTGTCCAGGTAATCTATAGTTTTATTATTTGTATTAATGTAAAAGATAATACAGTTAAAATATTTTATTTCTGTATTTTGTTTTATTATAGCTATTTAAATCAGAAGGAACGAGTCTTGGCTTCAGTGTTGTTGGACTGCGGAGTAAGGATCGTGGTGAACTAGGAATATTTTTGCAAGAGATCCAACCAAATGGAATCGCTGGAAGGTAAGAAAAATTCAATTTACGACTTTCAAACAATTTAAATTATTTTGTAATAAAGTAAGTCTGTGTACTGCTCTACTTTCATTGTTATTATGGGTACTTGAAGAGGTTTAATGTTTTAATATGATTTTAAACTACCCATGTTAATGCTGCCTTAACTTTTTGAAACCCTCTAAAAGGCTGTAGAAAACTTTTAAACCCTATTTACTCAACAATGTTCTACAATGTTTTGAACTACCGTAAATTAAATTTCTCATTTTAACTTTATTTCTCATGCGTTTGTTTTAATGTATTTTCGAATCACATAAAAATAGTAAGAAAAACTAAAAAGTGTTTTTATACTACTATCAAATTTTCACTCAATTCTGTCAAAAAGTTATAGTAACTTATGACTATTTTAATATTAATTTAAAACCTATCTGATATAAATGTCTAAATTATACAACTTTTTACTACCCATAACTTTAAATTTTCAATATACCTACTGTATAATAAAAGTGGAACTTTTTTAAAGTAGATTGATTGGAAACGAAACATGAAAAACAAATTTTAAATTATATTTTAATGGTAAATAAATCATTTTAATTTTTTACACATTTTATTTAATACTTTAATATATTTAATAATTAACAACAATGTTAATACATTACAGTTACTTTAGTACATTCATAAATTATTATTTATTATTTATAATGTATATTATTACAATACACATCATACAAATAATATAATACATTATTTACTTTAATGCAGCCAATTATAATGTTATATGAGCAAATCCTGAAAATCGGCGTTCTTCAAAAATATAAATTTTCTTTAATACGGCATTATATCTGGTGAATCGGGAAAACGACTTAAGTCCACTTTTTTGGAAAATTAACTTTTTAGTGATTTTTGTATCCGTGCATAGTATATTTTCATATAAATCAGTCAAAAGTTGCATAAGTGCATCTATTAGTTCTTTTTTTCCATAATCTATGCTATTCTTTTGCATAAGTTTAAATTTAAATGGTAATTTAAAAATTCAAACCTGAATATCTCGAAATTTCAAAAAATGGACTTAAGTCGTTTTTCCGGTTCACCACTCATATATATATATATACATATATGCAAAGGACAAGTATATATATATATATATATATATATATATGTATACATTTTTACTTTACTGGAGTTCTATTGTATACCAATATCTAACAGTCTCCATAAAAATTATGAACCAAACTGGATGCGCGCACCTTTTACAGGTCGAAAGTAACGGTCTTGACATTATTATTAAAAAATTATTGTTTTTTTAACATTTTTATTAATATTCAAATCTATCGTACTCAGTTAATTTATGGCTAGAGTACATCCTGAAGGGGTAAAACAATCCACTTTTATTTTATCAGAAAATTATTCCTTGAAGCTCACTTTATACGTTAGAAAGCTCCAAATTGTATTTTAAAGCATCATACTTATAAGTTTTTTGAATATTTTTATAGTATTTAATTACATTGGCTTATATGCAATTTGCCTCCTTTAAAGAGGTGCATCAGTCGTACTGTATTGACCGAATACCATCAACTCGAATTCCTCGTCCCATTCGGAAAACACGCATCAGAATCGATTTCCCTTTTCAAAATCACTTTATTTTATCAAAACAGATCATTATAATCAAAAGTAAATTATTTACGTTTTTCAATTTTTCTTAGGATTGGACTAATCCGCTCTTCATTTTCACAAACTAAAGCGATCCTGAAAAGGAAAATCGGTTCTGATGCGTATTTTTAGAACAGGACGAGAAAGTCGATTGATGGTATTTAGTCGGTACAACAGGACTGATGTACCCCCTTAAAGTCGTTTTTCTCAGAACTTAATCTTTGGCATTAAAAATGCTCCTTGTGCAAATGCGCGCGGTGAAATAATTTGAAACTTCACAGGATTATTGTTTTTTTACATTATAAACACATTGTCAGAGCGATTTTTCATATAACCCCCATATACACATTTTCCACACGAACTTATGAAATATAATTATGTATTACTTTTTGATTTACGTGAGTAAAATTTTTATACGGGGGTTATATGAAAAATTGCTCTGACAATGTGTTTATAATATAAAAAACAATTATCCTGTGAAGTTTCAAATTATTTCACTGTGCGCATTTGCGCAAGGAGCATTTTTAAGGCCAAAAATGTAGTTCTGAAAAAAACGAGTTTAAAGATGGCAAATTCCATATAAGCCAATGTAATTAAATACTATACAAATATTCAAAAAACTTATAGGATGCTTTAAAATACAAGTTGGAGCGTTTTAACGTATTAGGTGAGCTTCAAGGAACACTTTTTAGTAGAAAAAAAGTTGATTTTTTCACCCCATCAATTGTACCCAAACCTTAACCTATTCACTGCTGAATTTATTCTAAAAGAAACCACCTTTTTCAACTTTAATTTATTATAAATAATTATAAGTAAACAATTGCGTACAAAAACCTATTAGAAATTGTTAATCAACTATTCCACTATCTGGCAAAAAAACTTAACAACTACTTTAGCGAATTTATGAAATTTCAAGAAAAAATCGAATAAGAAACAAGTTAGCCACTATAGTGGCTCCTGGCAGTGAAAGGGTTAAATGGCACATGTTTGTTTGTTGGGGGAGTTCTATGTAATACCAATATCTCACGATAGAGATAAATTTTTTAGCCAATCTGGTTGGTATACCGCGAAATGATAATCGTGATGGATATTTTATTTTATCATTCGATTAACGGTAATTTCACTCGGGCTTTCACTATATTATAAGCTGCAAACTTAATTACTTTCAGAGTATCCTCTTGTAACAAATTTAATTTAATAAAGTACAGTTTAAAATATAACTAATTTTTTTCAAAATTATCAATTGTCATGGGCAATGATAATTTACAAACAGTATTAAGTGTTCGAATCGCAGTAATCAGGATTTAAGAATTTACTCGGACATACAAAGTTATTATAATTCTAGTATTATATTACAATTCAATCAAAATAACTTGTACCTCCTTTGACATTTATTCCGCGTCTCCAATAAACCATCCTCCAAGCACCCTTTCTCAGCCCAAAACAATCCAGTCTCGCACAGCCACGACCATCGTACGCAATACAAATCGCACTATATGCGCCTAACCGCCCGTCCACGAAAGACCCACACAGGAACATAGATAGACTCAAAATAAATAGAGCGACACAGATAAGACAGGTATAACACATGCTCGGCCGCGCTAGGGTCACGCTATACACATACACGCGGCAGCGCAAAATTATTTATCCGCGCGGGATGAAGCTGGAGGAGAAGCTTTGCGCGCAGCGGCGGAGGGCGACGAGCTTTCCATAGACCCCGCGAGAGCTGCAGGAAAAAAAACGGCGAGCCTCCCCCCCCCTCATTTCCCGGGCAATATGAAAGAGAGAAAGCGCTCCTCGTAAAATATTTCGCTCCTTCCCTTCGCCATCAACAAGTCCCTTATCCCGCATGTATGCTCGTGGTGCTGAGCGCACGGCCACAATAAAAATCCAACTCTCTCTCGCTCTCGCTCCGCTCGCGCGTGCATGCGGCCGAATTATCGATTTTTCCTACCTCGTGCTGCTGCTGCTGTTGCTGTGTGTGTTTGTGTGTATGCGCGCTGTCGCTTTTCCAACGCACACGCGACGCGCTGTGCACATCGTTTATACCTAGCGTGAGATAGAGAGAGACGCCGCTGCTTCCTGCGCGCGCGTCTTGTATTATGTGTCTCGGTGTCGCGCCTCCTTATTCCTCCCGCGATGCCGCCTCGCGCGCGCGAGTTTTCTTTTTTTGGCCCCCGCGCGTGTATGTAGCGCGTTACATCGGCCGGGCGCAACTCTATTTCTGGAGCAAAATACTTTTTCCTGTCTTCTTTAAGTGCGATAAATCGCTCTTACTCGGGGGTTTGGGAGACGTGGGAATTTATGGGCTTCGCTTTAAAAGGGAGCTGGGAAATCTGCGGAGGTGGAGGTTACAGAGTATCGTGATATTGATTTTTTGTTTTTAGTTTGTATAATGCAATTTCTTTTCCGATCAGGGGGTAAATTGATTCTTATGAATGGAATGTGTAGTGATGATCGTTGCATGGAAAATATTTTGTGTTAATTAGTAATATTATTGGATGCTTAGGCATTGAATAATTATTCTAATTAAAACCAGCCCTAAATAAAAGCCCTAAATAAATGTTAAATTATGCCTGAGCAAACATTTGTCAGCTTAATAACAGGGGAGTTAAATTACTCAGGCGTTAATGGGGCGTATCCTTAGACATGACTGCTGCATTTTTTTTAATGAACCGCATCATTTATTCGGTTCATTTCTTATTGAAATCTTCGTTTAATACGTGATGTTTATTATGATAAATTATTCAGTAATATTATATATTTTTTTGCATAGTGTTATTGTATTTTAACTCAGTGATTATATGTGTCAATTATTTCAAAACTAAATATTCATTAAATAAATCATCTTACAATAAATAATGGAAATATTCAGGGATCATTCATAAAAATAAAATCTTATATTATAGTAATACGGAAATTGCAAACAAATGTTCGATTAACATACTTTTCTCAGTTAAATTTCATTTGTCAGCAAAACAACGGAGCCACTCCCTTACCGGTCCCTGTTTTATTTTTGTAAGCTAACTAAATACCATGTCGTTCAGCCATTGTCAACTAGCGTATCATGCGATTACTTATATACATAATTCTCTGTTTACTTAAAGATTGAAATAGTAACAAATGATTAAATAATGAACTATTTTAAAATTAATTATAACGGAAAAGTGAAATACAGCTACATACAATACATATTTGTTTAAATTTTAAATATATAAAAATATAGCTATATCCATAGTGTATATTATATTACAAGGAGTTTCTGCATATAGAAACTTTTTTTCTGTGTAGTGGAAAGAAGTCCTAGCGAAAGCTTTTGTGAGGGATGTTATTAGCTCCTATAAACTTTTATTCATATCACGCACAAGTATATAATATGAAAAGAAAGCATTCTCTAGACTTAAGTTTATAGCAGTTTTAGTATAGTCTACTTTATTTGCTAAATATAAAACTTCACATAATTTTGTCATTACAACAAAACTTGAAAATATTTTAAACAATTTAAAAATGTAAAGTAATGTATTTATAAATTATCATAAGCATGCCCTAGTAGAAAATTCTCCAGTTTTATCGAGGTTCCCGGCTTATTAAGCTGGGGACCTTGGTTATAATCAGGGAATGTAGTAAGAACTGGATAATATTGTACCAGAGTGTAGATAAAAATATTGAGTATATTTTTCTTTTTAATTTAATCTTCAACAATAAAGTAAATTTAACGATACAACCGGAAAAGTGCTCTTCTCTAATACAGAACTAACAAACGTTCGCAGTTTTCAGTTACGACAACATGAAACTTCAGTTGAGTAACGGGTATAATAGCGTTATGTTACGAATACGGCATGATGTGCTGTGCAAACCTTTGATTTAACAACGATTTTACTGCATTGCATTGCTGCAGTTATGTAAACTACAAACTAAATACATGTAACTGTCATAACATGTTACATCTCTAGCGTTGTGGGAATTGTTGTCATAATAAAATCACGAATTTCAATTATTTTAAGAACAAATTTCATGCTTCATCTTTTTCATCAAATGTGTCACTGATCGTTGTTCATGTTCCGGAAAACAGTAAAATCTTCCCTGGAATTCAGAGGGTCGCTCAAGGTATATACAGTGCAGAATTTCAAACACATTCCTATCTCTGTACTATGTCTTTGACCCGCAATATTGTCCTTTTTTGTCTTTTTTGTTTAGCATTTTCGAGGTATTGTAAAAGAAAATAAAAGAGAGGTACTTTTTATTTAGAACATTTTACGAATGTGAAATTTCAAGATCTTGAAATACTTAAAGTAGATATATTTGATAGTTCTGTTGTTTTCTGAATTATTAAAGAAAAAAATTTATTTAATTTTATCAGAAGTCATATAACAAATTCAAAGTATTAAAAATGAAAAAGAAACTAATCTAAAATAAAACATGTCTTTTTTTTTGTTATAGTAGTAAAATGAAGCCTCAAATAAATTTTAAATGTAGTATAATTTTATTTATAATTTATATATTGCTAGTATATCAAAAAGTTAAAGCAGCGTATAATAAGATCCAAAATGAAGTTAAGTTTGCTAAGTAAGTGCCCAAGTGTAATGATTAACGACCCTTCAGGTCTCGCGAACACATTATTTTAAAGTTTTTTTTTGTTTTATATTATAATTGTAGATATTATTAAAATTATTTTCTCTTAATAAAATCTTTATCAATTATATTAATAAAAATATTTCAATTATTTTAAATATATAAATGAAAAGTATGAGAAACATTTTATTATATTTATGCAAAGCAATTGAATTATCATGCTTCGGATAATTCATTTTACGTAATTATAAATTAAGTTCACGTTAAACCCTTCTGTTACCGGAAAATACAGGGAAGTACTTTTATCTTTTAATTTTCAGTTTTCAGAAAATATCTCTATAAAGCGTTTTTGTTGTTGATTGAGACTTAATATCGAAAATTGAATGAAAAAAGTGGGGTTTCGTAATTGTCGGCGAATCGGGTAGGTTTAGCATCAGCTTAATAAAAATCAGTATATCAACACCTCATGGTACAAAAACTCAATATTATCCATAATACTGCATCCCAAACGCGTCAATTTTTTTTCGTACATCTCATATGCCATTAAATTGCTAAAGTCCAAAAAACAAAGAAGAAAAAAAAGCTTCGGCAGCAACGAAAAGAAAGAACCGCACTATAGATAGGGATACGGCTCACCTTCTAATTTACCCGTGGAACGCCATAGAAACGCAGAAACAAAAAAGCCGCTGGGGAGAAAAAAAGACGTCGTCGTCGTCGTCGTCGTCGTCGTCAACGCCGCGCGCAAGAGGGTAAAAGAGAAGAGGAAAGGCCAGCGCGCGCGCCTCGTAGTGTAAGTCTAGTCGGTTGCCGGAGAAAGAGACGCGTAAAGATCCTCCTCACCCCCCCCCCCCCCCCCCCGTCCCGCGCTAGCTCAGCTCATACAAGGGAGAAGAAAGAGAAAGCGCGCATGCAGCCCGGCGCAAGAGAGCACCGGGGGGGTGGTCGACTCTGTGGTTGCGCGCCCACGAAGATGATTGACCGCGATGAAAGAAGGGTTGTAAAACGAGTGGAGAAAGAGAGAGAGAGAGAGAGAAAAAAGGCAGACTGCGGGAATAGGGTGCGGGATGCGCAGAGGCTGCGCGCGAGAACGGACTGGGAAGGAATATATAAAGCGAGAGGAGAAAGAGCGAGAGCGCGAGAGAGAGAGAAGAAAAGTCGTCGACGACGCGCCGAAGGGCTACACCGCAGTCTCTCTTCTCCGCGTAGAATGCCGCTTATGCGGAAGGTGTACGTGTATATAGGTATAGGTTGGATGAGGTGGGATGTATAATGCGCGTGGAAGGATTGGGGAGATTATCTATAGATTGTTCCGGATTAGCTGGATGAAAATCTGTCTTATCTATGCGTTTCTTTTTTTTTTATTTTCTTTTGTGTAGGAGCATTAATTTTACGGCTTCGGCTGGAGATGACTCGATTTTTTTAGGTAAAGCAAAGAAGCAAAATGTTTTGAAAATGTGAAAGAGGGACAGGTTTATTCATTGATATTTCGAATTTTATGTTGATATTTTGGGGAACATTTACGAGGGTTTTTTGATTCTTGGAAAAGTATAGTTTAACAGAAATGAAATTCGACATAGAACTGCTTTAAAAACAAAATTATTTCAAGATTATGAGCACGGTTTAAAGTATTAAGCATCAAATCATGTGCATAATACAAATGTATATTTCTCTTATTTTTAAATTTTTATTTTTTTTAGAGATTACTAAAAGTTTTCATTTAAAAGGTAACATGCTTCCTGCGAAAGGAAAAGGGTCCCGCAATATCCTGAAATTCTTTAAATTTTTTATCGTTTGCCTGAAATTTTGAAAGCTCTTTTTGTGCATTGGATTGGAGGAATATTTCATAGAAACTTGCATGAAAAACCAAAAGTAAAAATAAAAATTGTACACATTTTTAGTGTCAATTTATCTATAGTAAAAGGATTAATTTCTAAATCAAAAAGAACTTTTGGTCTACAAGGATCAATTAACTTGTTTTATTTCCTGCATTATGAAAGAAGTATGAAATTTTAAAATTATTTTTCCATGAAAAATCTACGAAACTTTAAATAATATAATTTAGATTATCGTTAATCTAATGCAATGTTAATACAATTAAAATATAATACTGATTATTTAACATTCAACTCATTATTATTACTATATTGCTCCAGTTTAATCTGTCTTTGGATTTTTATTTATAATTTTAATTTATATTTACAATCAATTGATCTCAATTGCGTTATTTTAGTAAATAATAGTGCCCCCACTTCTGTTCATAGCTCTGCAAGTTTTTATGTTAGAAAAAATGACTTCAATGGAAATAAAAATAAACGAAAGAGCTTTAATTTCAGCTTTGTTTTGTACAAAAATATTAATCTAAGCCAAAGTTATTAACTTTTGAAGAAAGCGATGAAAATTACACGAAAAATCACTATATTTTAAACAGTTAAAACCCTCTAATTGAGATGTGCTTTCATCACTTTTTTAAAAAGTTAATAACTGGTCCAGATTAATATTCTTGTACAAAACAAAGTTGAAATTAAAGCTTTTTTTGTTTATTTTTAAAATTACTTATGGATAATTTTTTCTAGCGTAAAAACGCTGAGGTCAATTATTACATATCTCGAGAATAAGGGTCCATTGGAAAATCTAATGGTGCTACACTTCATTTTTAGGTGCCAGAAAACACCATCACACAAACTTTCAGCAAATATCTGTTTCCAAACCTGTGCCACTCTCTTAGTTAACTAACATTTTTGTTTCTTCAAATATAATATTACTATAATATAATTTGTATTTTATTAAACATTGTACGTAATACTTTTTTAATTAAAATAAGCAATAAAAATAATACTGAAGTAAGTTTAATAATACTTATAATTTGGTACGTGTGTACATGTAGTTAAACGTACGTGCACAAAATTTCTTTAAAATAAAACTTTACCTCAGCTTCACCACAAATCCACTTTACTTAAGTGAATTTTTCATTTGTACAAATAAGTGCTGGAGGAAGGTTTTTGAAAATACACAACTGCTTTTCCTTGCTATATATGAAAACCTAGAAAGGGAATATTTTAAAAGTTTTCTTAATCATTGAAATAGTAGTCGTTGTTTAATTTGAGGCACCATTAGATATTTTAAATACGTAATTTTTAACATGTAAAAATTAAGCATTACATATAATATTTATTAAGAAATTGTATTCTAAGATATTGTTTATATTATTATTAGACACATAAAGAAGATGACTAAAGTCTAGAATTCTATTTTAAAATAAAAAGTGACTAAAAACAATCAAGATTAAAAGTAAAACGTGTTAAAGAATGCAATTTCTAAAATGTACATATACATTTTAACTGCTAATGACAAAAAACAAGGATCTGCAAAAAAGGTAAAAATATGCTCATTATACAGAAACGGATTTTTTTTTACATTTCCTTTTTCTCTAGTAAAAAGTGGAAACGCTTTTTGCTTTAAATGCAAAAAAGTCTCTTATTATCTTCCTTATCATTGTCTTGCAATTTATCTCTAATGAACTTATAAAACAATTGAAGATACTTGCTCTTTTAATGTCTGTTGTAGCTTTAATTAAAAAAAGTAATTTTGCCAGGCATATCAAATCAATTTCTCTATCAGCCATGATTTACAATTCTGTCCAAGTATATGTCACTATGAACATGTTATGATTCACGTATAGGTAGCAGGTCACATTTGTTATTCGATTTGGGTTTAACCAGGTTTAAAGTATTCGTAATGGATGCTATTCCACGCTTGACACTATTTTAAGTCATCCTTTTTTGAATTTATATATACGGATTTATGATTAAAAGAAAACATGAAAAATATACATATTACTAAATTGGTACTATAAATCTTTAATAATAACGTCTACTCAAATGTAGACGACTTGTCTACTGAAAATAATTTAAGCAAATAAACTAAATTTACCAACCATAACCTGTGTAACAATAAACAACTGTTACAGTTTCATATGTTTGGTTCCGATTGCACTATACGGGCTCTAGTCAGAGTGTATAAAAACATGCATCATATTTGCAAACATGACTTGTTTCTTTTATGAAAACAAAACTGTGACTTTTGCAAGATTCTATCACATTCATATACAAGCACTAAACGTAATGTTTATTCATACACATATTCAAATTCGAATGCTATACTTCGTAGTTAGAAAACGGTCGATGTACAATTTTGTCATGAATATTGATTTTTCTACAATCTTTGAATCTCTGAACTCACTTCAAAGTAACTTGATAATCGTTATCAAATACTTACGTTGTTTGAATGTTTGTCACGGTAAAATCTTTAAATAAATCTTTTACTATATACTAATATTCATTACAATATGCTATAAATCTATTTTTGGACCAATTACAACAGTGGGATACTTTGAGACATACCCTAAATTTAATCGATTATAGATATTTTAGTAATTAAAATAAAATTATAAAAGAAATCATTTTTATAAAAGTGCTTTTAGTAAAATTGCACTGAACAGAAGAAAACAGTTTCTTCAGATATGAAAGAAATTTTTACTTTTTAAATGTTTAAAAATAAAAGAGTGTAAGAGATTATTTCTGAATTTAAACGAATATTAAATTCCCTTATTCATAAGTATTTGTAGGTTGAATTGCGCTCTAACTTGTTAATGAATCTTCAAAAAGTTGTAAAATAAATTATGGAATTTCATAGTGAAGTTGTTCACGAGCGCTCCGCACTTGGTCCTACACTTTAATCTTTAGTCATAATATAAGTGAAAGAAGGATACCCATGTGACCCTAGCAAAATGTTAATAGGAACCCCTTAAAACTGATGTGCACATGAAGAATCCATAAAACCTTAAGCATAAAACCTTAAAAAAATTTCCAAAATTAAGTGAAAAAAATGAAAAAAGTCATTGTTGCTTCCTTGCTACCTTTTTTTTTATTGGTCTACTGAATGTCTGATAAAAGTTTGATTTTTTCACTCATTTCATCGAAGGAGTATGTCCGTGGATACCCATGCGACCCCAGGTAAAACGTTAATAGGAGAGCTATAAACTGATATGAGAATGAGGAATCCATAAAATTTTAAGTATTTAAATAATAATGTCCTTCTGTATCAAAAGAAAAACATGAAAAGGTACTTGTCAAATTTTTTATTCTTGAATGTCTGATAAAATCTTGATTTTTTTCACTTATTCAATCGAATTTGACCCACTTTTTATAAAGTTTCCTTTCACTTTCCAGAATCCATCTTTTTTTAATTTTCATATTTTGAAAATCTTTAAACAATAGAGCGAGATTTTTACGTTCCTCTGATTTTTCCTATTTACAAATACCACGCATCCACTTAACGCATTTTTTATTAAATTTCCCTTCGCTTCCCCGGACAAAATTACTTTATTAATTTTCATACTTTTACTACTTATAAACTATACCGTTGCTTTATTACGTGCTCCTACTTACCATACATCCCTAGACATTTTCCTTTTCCTTCAAATCAGAAGCTATTTTTTTTTATTGCAATTTTACGAAAAGTGTATTTAAACAAGATTTCTGTTTAAATTTTCCATTCGGTGGCTCCGTCGGCAGAGCAAAATACTTGTAACCCGATGTTCCCGTGTTCATCTTCTAATCCCACTCGATTGCTATACAAGCATCACTGTACAACATCACTGTACAACATCTGGCTTTTCAGCACACACCGCAGATCCTCGTTTCCAATCAACAGCCACCAAATACACCGCCTCATACAAATAACAAATTAAACCACCCAAAAACAAAAAAAAACGGAAAAAAAAACAATCACAAAGACCTCGTTTAAAAAGCACCCCACCAATCGCGTACACGTGAATTTCAATCCACTGAATCCCTTTTCCCTGCGTCGCAAGCACATCCTGCACTCGGTCCCCCTCAAAAACTCGCCACAGCAAAGACTCCTCTCCCACAACTCCTCTCATGCATCTTATATATCCCCGAGTCAAAGATAAGCCAATTTATAGTATTCCTCACACGTACGGACCTCCCCAATCATGCACAAGCACACTCCCCCCCCCCATACACACACACTCACACACGAACTTGCACCGCTCGAGCCAGAAAGAGACAGAGCAAAAACCGCCTCCTACGCGAATCCACCACTACGAGAGAGAGAGAGAGAGAGAGAGAGAGAGAGATAGAGCGAGACGGCGAGAGTCGCCCTCTGGAGCCGCGCGCATGTCCGTGGTGGTGGCAACCACCCAAGTACCCCGCTGCTACCGCCGTTGCCGCCGCCGCCGCCGCCGCTGCACGTATACACATCTACCGTGGCCGCGCGCGCAGTAGTTACCGACGAGTAGCCGCCGCCGAAGGAGCTCTCGTCGATCCTCTCCGCGCGCCCGGCCGCCGCGGGCTCTTTCTTATACTCTGTCCTCGCTCGCGCACTCTCTCGCTATTTCTGTCTCTCCGTCTCTTTCTCTCTCTCTCTCTCCCTCTCTCTCTTTCTCTTTCTTTCTGTCTTACGTCCCCTGGCCTCCGGTACCCCGATGCACCTCGTATCCTTCCCGAGCATCCCCTCGCGCGTACGTCGCCTTCTTTTTCCAAGCGAGAGCCGCGAACGAAGTACCCGAGGCACGCGAAGTGCGCGACCACGAAACGCTTGAATAAAGAATACACGCGTACAATGGCACGCGAGCGGGGAGAGAATTTGCACGTACGCGCGATGCACAAATAAGTACACGGCTCCTCGCGCTGGAACGCGAGCCGAATGCGCGAGCCGCGGGATCTAGGCTCATCTGGCGCGGGCAAAGCGGCCGTCTCGCCGCTGTCGTCTGTTACCACTGCCGTTACTACTTACACCGCTGCTCGCGCTCCGTGCGACCTGCGACAGGCGAGGCGCGCGGGTGTACAAGCGCGAGTTCGATTGTGCCATTGATTTCTCGCCGGCGCACGCCTCGAAGATATAAACACGCACAAGTACGCGCACGGGAGGAGGAGGCAGGAAGAGGAGTAGACGCGTGGTGCGTGCGTGCCTCGTTGTTGTCGCGCCGCCCATGAGGAAGAGATGATGCATCAGCCGCTGGCGCTGTCGGCCGCTGGGACTACCTTTCGCCAGCTCGTGCACGCCGCACGCCGGGTAAATCCCCCTTCTGTCACGCTACACTTGACAACATTGATCCCTCTATCTCACTCTCTCGCCCTTGCACTCGCTTGTGTCTGGAAGTCCTCTTGTGTTTTGCTTTTGCTTTTGCTTTTATATACCTGTTTGTGGGCTGCTTGCGAGCGCTGGCATTGGGGATCCTGTGGGCCTAATCAGGGCCTTGTTCGGGCAGATTATGTGTTATTTGTTAATGTTATGTGAAATATTGGGTTGAGAATGAGAAATAATTATTGATTCGGGGGACAGGGGTAGTGAACTAGTGTAGTAGACCAACTTGAGGTAGCTTGTGATTTCTTTTTATGAATCAATGAATTTTTTTAAATGGAACATAACTTTTTAATGCGTTTAAACCTTGCGAGTAATTTGATGCTCCTTGTAAAGTACTTACTGTATAAAGTAACATTTAATTTTTGATGAAATATATTGAGGTATATGTTGAAAATTTTGAAATGTTATAGTTCCTAGTTATAGTCAATCTCGTTTATACGTTTTTGTCGTTATATATTATGGATATTAACAATGTGTTAAATCACGCAGATTAGATACCAAAATTATAGTGAACTAAAAAAGGAATTGCTGTAACTCAATGTCCAATCCAAATAAGAGATGGTGCTCGATAGCAAGAGTCTTTATCCCATATACACAATGACTTTTTTGATCAAAATTTACTATAACAAATACAGAAAACTTGAGACATTTTTTGAATAATTACTCCAGTATATCCTAAAAATTCTGACGAAATAAAGTTAATTTTTACCGTTTACCAAGGCAATTTTTACCATGAATCTAATTAATTTTTTTCTGGAAAGTAAAAATTTCAACATTTTCCGTGTGTTTCAAGGGAATTCATATTAACAAAATTCTCTCTGTTTAAAAATGTGTATTCAACAGCTGCAAAAAGTTAAAACAAACATTTATTCACAAACACTGAGAAAAATAGTCGGCTAATACCATAACTTTATAAAGTTTTTTTGGTAACCAGCTTGCTTGTAGCTACTACGATTTAATGTAGCGAATGCTGTAATGGTTGGATATAACGCTTCAAATATTATTTAATTTTCGAGTATTTTGAATATCCTTAATAGCCTAGTACGAACCGTCGATTTCTAGCCAGTAAATAAAATTGAAAAATATACTAGGTATTTCTACTGTTGTTATTGCACTTATGACAAAGCTAACGTAATTTACATGCGACATCTACTCTCATACCCTCTGAATGCTCAACACTATACTAAAATTTCGCTAATGGTCAGCGAATCGCTTCAACGACGCTTACCTCGCCATTGTCTACCCTAATTGCAGTCACGGTACCAGCGAATTATTTGTCTCAGTGAACACAAGAACCAATCAAAAATCCCTCTTAGCTAATCAGAAACTGGCCCCCGCGACGTCAAACCACGAGGCGTCCGACTCGCGGTGATTTATTTTTAATTTTCTTGCCGGCGCCAGCGCCGCCGATTGTTATTATTCGCTCCCCTTTTTTTTCCCTTTTGCATTCTATAAGCGCGCGCGCGAACCTCGACGCTCGCGGCCGATCGATTTTTACGAGAGATGCCGTGTGTTTTGCCCTCGCTTTATGCGGTCGTTCTTGCGCGGCCGTTATGCATGCAGGGGGGGGGGGGGGCAGCAGCTAGCTCGCGCTCTTTCTTTTCTTTTCTTTGCGTATGCGGACGGTGTGGCGAGCGCGCGCGCGGTGCTCCTCTCTTGTTTGAGGAGGGAGGATTTTTACGTCGTCGCGAGCATGCCGCTATGCACTTGTGTTTGCCTCGTGTAAATTTTCTTTCTAGTCTTTTTTTGCTTTTTCGTTGAAGCATCCCGGCGCTTCCAAAAGCTGCCGAGAGAATTATGATGCCGGCTGTGTGTGTGGTCGTACGCATGTGTGCGGTGAGAGGGAAATTCTGCGCGTTTTAGATTAGGAGAGGTGAATAATTTTGTACGGCGCGGGGGGAATTATACGCTGGGCGTATAACCGAGCAGTTTTTATGAGGGAAGGGGGAGGTGGAGTGTTTTGATAAAAATTACCGTATGCTGCTGTTTGACGCGATGCGAGGGTGCTTTTATGTGCCGGTGAAGCTCGGTATGAAAACTGACGTGGATGCAGCATGTGGCGTGGAAATCGCTTTTAATTATAACGAGCATTTTTGCTGAGGTGTTGTTTTCAATTTTAATCATTCGTGAATAAAAAAAAATTCGATAGTTATTCTAATAAGTCGGTAAATACGTGAATGACTTTTTGCGCTTTTATTATTCACGTTTGCTTGTATGAAAAATGCATTAACTCTCGTCTCCGTATTAGGAGGACGTCTTTATTTTGCATAAAGATCTTATTGTAGTAATTGATCTTGATTATTTTTAGATAATTTAATAATTTAATGAATGTAAATATTGGTTGACTGTAGAGATATTGCAAATTACTTTTATTGTATAAAGTTCTGAACACTAAAGCCCTAAACCAGCTGCGAAGTCAATATCGGCGCCTAGAACGTCTTGACTAAACTTTGCACTTCGATGAGACCGAAAGTAGAGTCCTCTAATTAAATTCTAGCTAAAAGCAAAACAGATTAAATTAAATAAACTTTCAAGTTTTCCTCCAGCAAAATCCGGTTTATCATTTTACATATTCGCATTAAGCACCTCGTTCCGCTCAAGATTTATCCCAAAAAGCAGAACGGTGTCGGTGCCGTAACGTAATGCGCGTACGTGGGCAAAATTTTTACGCCGAAAAACCTTTTCCGTGCACGCGTATGTAATAATAATTGAAGGGGCGGCTAATTCAGCTAGCTCCGCGCGCACTCTCACCGCACTGATGAAAAATGGAAGAAGCGCGCAATTCCAAGCAGCTGCGCGATTGCAGCTGTAAAATATTTGATTACCGGTTGATTGTAGCAACGTGCAATATTCGCTCCTCTTCGCTCTTTTTTTTTTTCTTCGCTGCATCGCAAGCGCAGCGAAGATTAATCTCCCCTAAGGTACCTCATTATTACACGCGACAGCGCTCAGCCGCGACGAGTAATCATTTTTATTTCGTTCTCGTGCTAACCAGCCACGCGCAATAATTAAAAAAAATTGCGCGCGCACTGATGAATGAAATTTTTTAACTCGTTACGCGGCGGCGGCGGCGGCGACGAGGACGAAAAAAAGGAAGAAGAATAAGCCAAGCAGCCACTTCGAGTCATAGAGCGAAATTATCATTTCAAGGAAAATTCAGCGGAGTAGACGTGGAACAAGCTTTCAAAGTAAATTACTGGTAGCACGAGCTCAGCGTACTACCGTTCCGCTCGTATAATGTCTCCCTCGCTTTATCTCTCTCTCTCGCGCATGCGGAAAAAGGAAAATCCTTCATTCTTTTCATAACAGCGACGTAGGGCTTCTGCCCCGTCTATACCGCTCGCGAAATTCGCGCATGTCTCTTAGCGCGATGAATATCCCGCTGCGCGCAAAATACTCGCTATATAACGGAATTGAAAAGCATTGCGCGCGAGCCGGCTCCGTTCAAAGGGACTAATTAGCCTGTTATACGCGGGATCTATATATATCTGTCCTCTCTGTCGTTCCGTTTGCCGTGTCCGCAGTGATTTTCAATTCAACGCGAGCGGCGGCGCGTAGTGGGCAATGTATATAAGTATATACCAACGGCGCGCGAGTCGACTCTGGATATTTCATTCATGAGCTGCTGCTGCTGCTGCTGGCGCGCGCGCGCGCATCTCGAGGCTGTGTACACGCTACATTATGCAGATTGCAAGTAATTAAAGGGCTCGACCGGCGGTTTGCCCGCTTCTCGCCTGTCCGAGCATCCGCCCCTCGATTATTGTCTTGCGGTGTCGCGCGTCTGCCGACGTGTTATATGGACGGCCAATAACGGCTGCTTGGTGGATCGTTGTCGGAGGCTTCGCGCGGGCTGAAATGATAAAGAAAGTTATGAATATAGAGTGACAGCGCGGGAGGTTCGCTGATGTATTGACCGGGTATCATAGTTTTCAATGGTATTTCGTAATGTGATTATTGCTGTTTTGGAATGAACTGTTGTAGTGTGGCGTTAGTTCCGAAACCAGCATATTGATGTCGATTTGATTCTGGTCTGAAAACTGTGAATTCGTTTCTTGCCTATTAGGCATGGTGTGGAATGAATCAAAATAACAATGAAAAATATGATTTCTGCAAGAGAAAAATATAAAAGACTTGCTTATCTCAAGGGTTTTGAAAATGTTTTGACCATAATTAAATGAGCCCATCCAAAGTAGGTAAACGCTACGGTAAAAATTTCATGTCGCTTGAATACATAAAACGAGTCGACATTCATATGGTCGTGCCAAAAGTACCTAATGTTTTTATGAATGAACTGAAGATTTTAAAAATAGTTTTTTTAGCATAACATTTTGTTACAAATATGTCTGAGAAAAAAATATTATTTTTTATATATTATTCATAACATTTATATAAAAGTAGTATTTGAGAAAAAAGACTGTCTTCTATTTGTACTTGCGCTCGGAATTATTACCCCTTAAAATAAAATGTTTAAACCGACAAATAATTTGTTCGATACATTTTTAATAGATACTTTTCTTATCAAAGGTCTTTGTCCTGTGTTCTAAATGATAAAAATAAAATTAATAAGCATTTTCAAAGCTATCAAAGTAAAGTTATTTTTTCTTTCTTTTATGAGTTTGTTAATGTAGCCTTAAAACAAACATATCTTGTGTTAAAATTTATTATTTTCTGAAACATTGGACTTGTTGATAATAGTATCGTTGAAAATGCTTCCAGAAATATAACGGATAATAATAAGCCAGTGACTGTGATTATTTGTCTCAATCTTATAATGTCTGAAAGTTTTGGGAAAGTAGGTTTTACTTCCCACGGCGAAAACTTTTTTAATTATAAATCTCCTTCTTTCAATATTAAGTATTTAATATTCTTATAAGTAACTTCAACTTTCAGAAAAGTAAAGAAAATTATAAGTAAGATAAAAAATTATTCTATAGTTTAAATGGAGTATGATAAAACACTGCAGGTGTCGCCCGATATTAAATGATAGAAGCAGTCGTCTGCACATTATTCTAATATCTTTACGTATGAACGAAGGACCTGCTTTATCAATTTTTATTAAATATATGAAGAACATCAATTATTTAATACATCCTACGTTTGACCGGCGGCCGTGAAAATTGCAATTTATTGGTCTCACTGATTCGTATTACATAATATACCTCCCAAAATTACATTCAAATATACATCTTACAGATATCGCATTCTCAGAACAAGACTATGACAACTCTAATAATTTCTATGTTTTCGTAAAACCCAGCATGCAACG
Source organism: Gastracanthus pulcherrimus (assembly GCA_949152435.1). Classification (NCBI taxonomy): domain Eukaryota; kingdom Metazoa; phylum Arthropoda; class Insecta; order Hymenoptera; family Pteromalidae; genus Gastracanthus; species Gastracanthus pulcherrimus. The sequence goes on along the minus strand of OX424576.1, from coordinate 27,103,786 downwards.
AAAACTCTTCATGAAATAAAATTTCTTATTTTAATTTTATTTTTATATTTAAAACTTTTAAAGTGTATGAAGGTCTTTTATTTTTGTATGAGCTATTTTACGTACAATAATGGAGTTGAAAAATTTTCCTGTTATAGTCTTGTTCTGAGGGTGCGATATGACACCACTGTCCTGATCAAAAGGTCTCGGTTCTTTAAAACTTGTTTCCAAACATGTTACAATATTCATTAGTATTTGTAGGCAATATAAATCGATAACAATTCATCGATGTTTAGAAACGATATTTTACCAGCGCTGCAACTATCCACATAAATTTTGCCTCACGACTCGCATCAATCCAACCTATTTATATACACCTACTACGAAGCCAAATAATTCACTGCACACGGCGTCCTTCGAATCACGAACTTTCTCGCTCGGTGCGCAAAAATCTCGCCCTGAAACTTCTCTCTACTAGGTACCTAGGTATATACAGAATTTTCGGCGACTCCTCGAGCGAGGAAAAAGCAGCTTGCTGCGCTCAGCGAAGAGAAACAAAAGGAGACAGACGTATAATACCAACAGAGACGGAACGAGAGAGAGAGAGAAGAGAGAGAGAGAGAGAGAGAAAAGCGCAACGCGCGCGCGGCGTGTGCACGGTTCGATAAATGCACGCGCGCCTTCTCTCTCTTGGCCTCTGCGCGCCGACGACGACGTCGACGGTAAAGGCTGCAGATTTGAATTTTTCAAGACAGTAGCGCCGCCGTGTGCGGCTCCGTTCGGCCGTAAATTGGGTCGCGTGCTCTCTCTCTCTCTCTCTCTCTCTCGCTCTTGCTCTCCGTCGGTGTGCGCTCGCTCGCTTGCGTTCGACTGATTCTTATAAACTCCCTCCTCGGTTCTCTCTCTCTCTCTCTCTCTCACTCACTCACTCACTCTCTTGTCTCTGTTTCTCTCGCTTGCATGCAGGCACTGCTTGCTATATTTCTTCGAAGCACGCAGCAGCAGCGACAGCGAGAGCTTCGTCGAGGGGAAATCGAAACTTGCCCTTCCCCACACGCACACGCGCTGTTTCCTTTCTTTCGGCTCTCTTTCTCTCGTACTCACTCTCTCGCTGTTAGGAGGATTATTAGCGATTCGGAACGTCGAAGGGGGACAATGTTCGTGAAAAAAATATGTTCTAAGGACGTATATTGTATATTATTACCGTAAGAATACTGTGTTGTATATGTATATATATTGCTGGGTTGATGTAATGGTACCATACAAATATTATATGATGACCCAAAAAGAAAAGTAATACTGATATTAAATATGGAATGGTTGCCCCAAAAATGAAAGAAATAATTTATTGCTGGATACTACATCCATATTTCTTTATTTTATAGGTAATCTCATTATTTTAGTATCGCAAGCGTGAGATAATTCTGACACATATCCTGACTGTACATCCTAAATATTGGGATATGACATGTATAATATTGAACCGAAAAGCCGTTTCGTTTACACAAGAATTAAGTACGATAAATGAGTTTTCGATGATTTTTGTTCAACTATATATATTGGAATATAAATGTAACATGAGTATTACTTTATTGCACTTAATTATTGTATGAATGAAAAACCTTGTCGCCGATTCATATTGCACAAATCAAATTACGCGTCAGCATAGTTAATCGCTGTTTTCGTGAAAACGTCTGCAATCAAAATTTAAAAAGTTCGCAAACTTTTCAAATTTGGATTCCAAATGTTTTTTGAACTCAGACAATACCATTCTGTAAATACTCTAGCCCTATAAAATCCAATCAAGAAAGTACAACGTCACCCACTATTACAGAATCCCGAACTATCGGAACTTCATCTGGCCCAAATTCCCTTCCCCGCTCAATCCTCCACTCTTCGATATCAAAGGATCAGTCAGTCAGTCTCCTCGACAGCCTCGCCTATCCTCCTACCTCCCCAACCTTTTCCCTACAAAAGAAAACTAAAGCCCGGTCCAAAAAGAAAGCGGAACAAACAAACAAGTAGGACGTCGCGGCTCCACCGTGGGACCATCATCAGGCTGATTAGCCCCCGAGATCGGACCGGCGCTCGGCTCATTAGCCAAAAGTAATGAGGCTCGCCGGGGCGAAGACGAGAGCGATCCTCATCGATCTCGCGATGCATCCGCCACTGCCAACGCCCCTGTGTGCACACCGCACACAAGCCGCGTGTCTGCGGTGCTGTGCATTTGCTGCGGCTGACTTGCGCGCTTTCTGCCTAATTTTGGATATGCATTGCTGGGCGCCCTCTCCTCGCTCTCCTGTGTATACACAGTCGATTGCTTTGATGAGCTTTCTTCCCTCCCTGTACGTCGGTATATGTGTCCGTGGCGGCTGTGTGTTTTCGCGGCTCGTTGCGCGGCCAGCGATCGATCTGCCTTCGAGGTTATGACGGGGAGAAGGTTTGAGATTTAATTATTGTCGGTTCGACGGCGAAGCGTCGTCGATTTGTGTGTGGTTTCGACGAGGTGGGTGTTTCGCGGAAGTGTATCATTTTCTTGGAAGCGTGTGTGTCGAAGTATTGGTTCGATCGGGGGACGGCGTGTGAGGGATGGATTTGCTGATAAATAATTGGTTATACGCGGAAGGGAGAGATGAGAAAAAAATTTACCTTTCGAGATTGGAATCTTATTCGAGCTTTGGGGATAGATGTAGTTTCATATAATCTACGATCTTCATCAATATTCAATCGTTTTCGTTCATGAATACGGACTTAATGTAGATTGGTGGGCTTTTAGGAGAGCGATCGCTTAATCTCACCCTGAACTCGGCTAATGGTCTGATAAGCTTTACAAATAGCTGTATACCTGCGTTTGTAGTAGAAATTATTATCGATTCGTGATATCATATGCGCATGTCAGGTAATATGCTACAATTAACGAATGTATAAAATTAAGTTGTCAGTAATTAGTAAAAGTATTTGAGGAGTGGGGGAAAACCAGACCGGATAATTATACTTTTGGTGAAAATTGATTATACGTGTTTTTTCATCGTAATACATTGTTTCCTGTCAATCCGTACAGTTTTTACCTCAAACATAAAATTCAAACTGATAAAAAGAAAACACAATTTTTCTTAAGTTTTTCTGAATTTAAAAAAGTGTAAATTATCCATTTTTGTTCGCCCACATTTCCTTCAACAAAACTCATACGAGTAATACTTGTGAGTAACATTCCAACAGGAAAGTATCGTTTTTATGTTTCTCATTGTAAATATTAAAGAGTAAAATATTTTAACAGTTCAATGACAATTTCGATATTACATAAACTTTTATAATTAATTGAAGTTAAGTGTATCATAAATTTTATTTATTTTGCAACTAACGGTATCATACGTATTTACGAAACTTAATTTACATTTTATCATTCGTTATTTATTATAATAGCTTTTTCTTTCATTCTAATTTATGAAAATTTTTATGAAATGCTATTATTATTTCCAGCATTTAAACTTTCATTAATATGCATAGATTCAACATTCGTATAGTTTTAGAGAATGTATATCTGATAAAATATGAGAATTCTAGAACACGTACGTTTACGATATATATTCCATAAAGTAATTCAGTGCAAACAAACTCATGCATGCAATTTCTAGAATTTCAATATTAATTTGAAAATTCCAGTCTACATTAAAAGTGAGGGATGAATCTTTAAAAGCATACATTTAATTCTTTATAAAGCTTTATCTATATTTATGAAAATGGAGTTGATTCCAGACATTCGGAGATAGTACTCGTACTGTATAAATGAATAGAAAAAAGCGATGTCATATTTTTTTCATTCGGATTCGAATAGTTGATCCTGAAAAACATTTTTCCCTACATTCGCATTCTAAAAATACGCAATTCGAATATTATTCATGATTCGGGAAGAATGCCAATAGAATGCTCGTATAATAATCAAAATGCAAATAAAATTTTAATCCAACTAAAAAATTGTAAAAAAAAAACATTTCAGCCACGCGTACGCATTACACATTTAACGACGGCTAACTTTTAAGCGATATAAAGCGTAATATGTGCAAAGCTGCGCACGCTCGCCTAATTATAATTCCCAAATTAAAATTCAAAAGACGAGCAGACAAGAAGCACCGTCTCGCAGATACACCCACACGCACACGCACACGGCTCTCCCTCTAATTACGCTCCCATTAATACTCGCTTATCGCGTCCGGCCTCTCGAAGCGCCCCGGCGATATTAAAAACCGCGAGATTGCGAGCCACCCGTCGACAACGCGCATTATACACGATAGCCACTCGCTCGGTGCTTCATTTTTTTTCTCTTTTTAAAGCCTCGAAATCGATGCCGATAAGGCGCAGGCCACCATATCGGCCGCGTAATCGAATTTAACGAGCCCTCGGTTTTTCAGCGGGACGCGCGCGCGCGCGTTCGAGGGCCGCAATTTCGAACGCTAATGCGACTTCGTATTTAATATTCGTTCGGCGCGGACGCGCGAACTATAGACAAAACCATTAAGTGATACAATGGTGGTGGGGCGCAAGCGCAAGCGCGCGCGATGCATAAATGGAGCCGTTGAACCTTGAAAATCGATTGACACGAAATGACGAAAGAACCGCCGAGCCGAGCGGCGGTGTGTTATATATAGTGTGCGGGATCGAGGATTTTTTGGGTTCCGGTGTGTAAGCGCGAGGGTTTTCGGCGTATTTAGAGAGGATTTCGGGGGGACGTTTACAGTTATAGCGTGTTGCGGATTTCATTATTTTCATTTGCTAGATTCATTGTAAATGCACTTCATTCATTTGTACTTTAATAATGATGCGTTTAAGTTCCGGATTTATAATGAAAATTTGGACGTAAGCCCACTCCATTTCAGGTAATGGAGAGTGGGCTTCGTTCGGTATAGCTTACACAATGGGTAATCTTGATTATATACATTTTAGAATAACTGACGCAATAATACCATAATATTTACAATCAATCAGTTATGTGCAAAAAAAATAATGTGTCTGTGAATAAGTGAAAAAAATAATATTTTTTACACAATTCAGTAAACATTTTTGAGAATATGTAACTTTATTTTGATATGTAAAAAAGTAATGACATTTACGAAGTTTTAAAATAATTATTTTACAATTACCATATGGTTCTATCCATTCGGTAAACGTGTTCGCGGGACATAAGAGATAAATCATAAAATATAAAAATAACATTTTATAGAGCACATTCAGTTCGAATTGTATAATATATATTAATTACATATTATTTATTCAAACAAATGTCGAATGATAGTAAGTTTTTGAAAATAATCTACCCATAGTGTGTCACTCTCCTCTACAGTTCTAAAGTTTGATGAAATGATGGTACGGTAAACTGTTGACTCATTTATATTAAATAATTCTGTCCGTATAAATAATTAACTTTTATGAAGGCGCAACGGCAATATGTTTTATTGATTCAAAACATAAAGTTACGACGGAAAAAATTTTTCTAGCGCAAAGTACTTTACTTTCTTCAAAATTGGGGGCAGAGTGTCACTTTGAAGAAAATTTCTATTTTTGCTCTGAGAAAACTACGACAAATGTCACGAAATACTTAAAACATAAAATTTAAATTTACATTTTTGTAACAATATAGTATATCAACTTTATTTTCGAAGAATACAAGTTATATCGTAATAAAAAATAAAATATTATATAAATATTGTAAAGCGCTCGTTCTTGGAAACTTTTAAATATCAATTATAAACCGAACTCAAAATTATTATGTTTATACTTGATTACATTACAATTATTTTAATTTGTCTTCATTCAATTTACTTAATCATAATATAAATTCATTCAATGTGTATAATTATTTATTTCCGACAACCTCAGTTAATTCGTCGGTTTGGACGAACAAACGGCTATCCGCAAACTGTCGCTGAAATAGCGTCTATCTACAAATTTTGCGGTAAAAGCGGCTATCTGAAAAATACATTTTTTCCCGACCAATTTTAAGTTCGTAGCACTGCCGAAAATTTCAATTTTATGCATTTATTCTTCTCGCCCATGCATTTTGATGAAACTTATCATTTTTGGGGTTCTTGAGGTCGCTGATTACTAATCCGGTGTCAAAAATAAGACATTTTAAATAGCGAGTCCAATATGCCGGACGATATTTTCAAAATCAACCAGATTTACTTAAAACTTGCTACTTGAGCGTTTTTAGGGTCTATAAGATAGTTTTGTATAATGATAAAAACTTAACTTCCTATTTGCTCTGTGCATGCAGTTAGACGGGATATAACGAAAGAATGGAGGAGGCTATGGTGACGAAAATTGACAATAATGTTGGCACGTGAAGTTTATCTATATATATCGACGTATTATATAGCATGAGTAAAGACATGCAAAAAAGTACATAATATTGAAATTTTCGGCAGCTATTTATACCAACTTAACATTGCAGGAAAAAATGTGTGTTTTCAAATAGCCGCTTAATTTTACCGCAAAATTTGCAGATAGCCGCTTTTCCCGCGACAATTTGTAGATAGCCGCTTTTACCCGAAAATTTGCAGATAGGCGCTTTTCCCGCGACGATTTGCAGATAGCCGCTTTCTCCTCAAAATTTGCAGATAGCCGCTTTTTCCCTGACAGTTTTCAGATAGCCGTCTGTTCGTCCAAACCGACGAATTGTATACAATCCATTTCAATTTCCATAAAAATATATATAATCAATCATTGCGAGCTACCATCACCCCCAAACTTTATTGTTATAATATTTTTCCATTAAACACCATTTCCACATATACAAATAACAACAACAAAAAAACAAACCGTCGATTTATCAACAACTCAAACCACACAGCCCGTATAACTTTGTGCTCCTGCATTTATTCCTACGAATAAATCAAAGCGCAATTTCGAAAAGCGAGCGAGCAGCCCGCACTTGCAACACAACCAAAATATAAAATAGTTTTTACAAAATAGCGCGAACGAGCGACCGCGCGAAGCGGAATACAATGCGCGCGACATCGGCGCGGAATTAATTGCACGGTATTCAGAGAGAGAGAGAGAGAGAGAGAGAGAGAGAGAGAGAGAGAGAGAGAGAGAGAGAGAGAGAGAGAGAGAGAGAGAGAGAGAGAGAGAGAGAGAGAGAGAGAGAGAGAGAAAACCCAAACCGACCGCACGCGACGAATTTCGCAGAGTCGCGCCCGGAGTAAATTCGTGTCGTTTGAAAAACGTGTTTACTCGAGCCACTGCCGGCGGTACGTGCTCTAGCACTACCTAACTCCGGCTCGTTCGTTCGTTCGTTCGCGCCAGTCGAACTTTATCGCGGCACTTTTCCTCCTGGCTAAACCGCGCGGGCGCTGGCGCTCCAGCAGGTAGTTGGTACTTCCAGTTAGCAGCTCCACAGCTCTCTCTCTCTCTCTATATCTATCTCTTTTCTTTTCTTTTTTCACTCGCGCCGCGTGTTTTTTTTCCCTCCACGCCGGCGAAAATTTTGCGCTCTCCTGCCTCCTTTTTTCTCCTGCTCTCGCGGCCGTCCCGACGAATCCAATTTAGCCGCGCGACGACGAGTCGTTTGCGCACCTTTTTACCCTTCTTACCTATATACACACACACATATATATGTATAGAGGCAGCCCATCGGACTGAATACTGCAGCTAGCGGACGACTGTTTGATGTTTCCGTAACTTTGCGGAATCAATTTTCCGCGGCGCCGCCTCGCAGCCTCTGGGCCAAACGTGATGAGACATTTTCCAAGCCGAAACTATGTGCAGGGTGGCGGTGCGCAGGCGGCTATGTATGTAGGTCGGTGATGGCGGGCGATACGGAGAGTGGAGTAGTGCAGGAGCGCGGCGCGCGGCCGATGTTGCCAATTAACTTTTCATGCCTCGAGAGTTTGTGTCTGTGCCGTCGCTGTCGCTGTCCCCCTCTTCTCCCGACGAGAGCGCGGTTTTACCTTGCAAATATTCGGTCGCCCGGATGGGAGTTCGTTGCCCGTGGGCAGTTGCGCGGTGTGCGCGCGCCCGTATGTGCACCCGCTGCTGATTTCTTCTTTCGTTTTGCTTTGGCGGGGGCTTTGCTCGGATGTTGATTTTTTACTTCGTTATGCGCGTATGCCTGGCGAGAGAAAGAGAGAGAGGTTCGTTCGCTTTGGTCTTGATTGTTCTGGGACTGAAGCTTAACGAAGTGCAAATAACGCGATTTATTGGATAAATGAGAGTTGATGAACTTGGGGAAGGATTATCTATTGCTTATGAATGTATTTTACTGGCTGGTAGGAGATTAGATGGTTATTCTTTGATCGTTGACATTGTTTCATGTTGTAAAATCAGGCTATGTACAATTTGTTAATTATTAGTGTGTAGGTGCTTCCCATTTCCATTGCTAGAATTGCTGACCTAAGTATCCTAGCTACGGCAAATATTAGTATCGATTCACAATTTTGTAGTTTCTGCAGTTACAATATTTCTTCGGTATTATAAAGTAATCAGTAAATAAATCTGCTAAAGTATTAATTTTATAGAAAATATTATATATATAATATTTTATTTTAATTTTATATATATATATATATATATATATATATATATATATATATATATATATATATATATATATATATAATATTTTCTATAAACTAGATACTTTAGCAGATTTATATTTGTACATATATATATATATATATTATCATGAAGGAAATACGAAGAAATATAGAAAAAAGATTAGAAAAGGAACGATAAGTACTTATGCAAGTGACAGATTAACCCATTATTTCCAAAGCTAATACCGTATTAATGTCGATTGGTTTGTTGCTTATAGAAAATATATATAATTAATCAGCCTAATAATTAAATATAGCCGTTCAATAAAACATGTCTGTTAGAGAAGTCAATTGTTGGCTATTTTAGGTGGTCATATTTAATTTCAGTAAAAAAAACTTTATTTTATAGAAAGAAGTCTTTCAGAAACCATATTTTTCATCGTTTATTTGATCCACTTTGTAGATTCTCTAGTCGGGAAACAAATTTACACTTTTTTGGTGAGAAGCAAATCGACGTCAATAAGGTCATTTCGAAAACAATGACTTCAGCCTCCTGTGTAGTAACTTATTTTCTAATATTTGGATTTAATTGATTATAAATCTTAAATTGAAGCTGTACTATTTAGCTTTTATTTGAGATGATAAAGATGATCATTCAATGAATGATTTTATATTGTCAATACAATATATATGAAAAATGTATGAGTATTTTGGACATGAGTATGTGCACTCGTCTCAATGCTTAAAGATTTTTTTAAGGTGGTTAAGTTTTTTATTAATAATATTAATTTTTTCAATTGTACGGTGAAAACTATTTAATTTATGCCATTCTGTTATTATATAAATCAACATTTTAAACAATAAAAGTATTTTCAAGTCATGAGTACAACTCTTTGATGACACAATTCATATAAAATGGTGTGCATACCAAATTAATGGATTCTAATTAAGTATCGAGAGAATATTCCTAAAAGTCTTTACAATAAAGGTACATTTAGTTCTTGCAAATTATTATATAAGATCTTATTACAACAGCAAAACAACTAATTTTAAAAACGAATTCAGTATCAAATAATGTTTCATTTATTTTCAAACATTTTAATCCTTTAAAGCCGACGTACCTTTGTTGATGGGGAGTAATGTATTTTCCTGTTAAATTATGCTTAAAACGATCCCAAACTAAGAATCCATCCGTTATAGTCGCATATAGAATACCAAGAATACGATTTCCAAGAGTGGTCGTGTGCGACCGCCCAAGCGTTTACGGAGTGAAAATTATCTTTTTTCCAAAAATTGAAAAGTTAATATTTCTGCTAAGAATTCAGTGGCAGGAACATAATTGAAGATACTTTTCTTATTGATGAACAGTAAATCATTATTTATTATATAAGATTATTATTATATAATCTTATTTCAATAATATAGAATTCTCAGGGTGGTGTTGCATTTTCCTATATCGCATACTGCTTTGTTTTCTGAATATCGGGACGTTTAGCTACGTTGATATTTGTGACAGGAGAGGGTTCGCGTTGTTCGACACCGATGTCAGAAAGAGAATCATCTCAGATATATTTTCCATCAACGATCCAGTCATTCAAATTCTCCTCGCCATTGTGCACACCGAAGGTGTATAACCTTATCATATAAAGGATCGGTTATTTTAGATATGTTAGACTCTGTAGGAGTGTCAGCGCGAGTTTTCCTTCTTATTTCATCACTAGAAATACTAAAACATTATATAATAGACGTATCATGAACTTTTGTTTTTATCACTATTTTACCCGTACACGCCTAGACGGTCTCACACGACCACCGAACTTCAGAATACAATACCAAACCAAAAATTTAATTACATTTAACTTAGTCAATGGCTATTTTCTAATTTAAGATCTGATATATGAAAATATATTGGTAGAAATATATAAGAGTATATTCTACTCACTTTTTTTAAGCCAAATTTGCATCAATTTTTCAAGCTGGATGAATTTCGTTAGAACGCGGTCACCAATTTGATTTTCCTGAAAGGAAATCGCGTTATTTTTAACGTCTACCGAGCCCAATATATCCTTCTGTATTCAAACGAAAGTGTCAAAGAAGTTTGGAAACTTCTATATTAATTGCTGATTTTTGGAGAGCACCCGAAGATGGGCGGTCGCTCACGACCGCCTCGGCGTTAACGGGTTAAATAGTTAGAGTAAAATCAAATACACTCTTTTTAGTAAACACTTTCAAGAATATTCCCCCAAAATTTTATCAAGATCTATTGAATTGAGTATGCGCAAGTTATTTCCAGCGTACCTCAATTTCTCTAAAAAAATACGTATTTTCCTGAATAATTTCGAATTTAATGCTTCAAGATTGATGAAGTTTACCGTGCAAACTTGGCATTTGCACTACAAATATACCCAGGAAAGCTCCCTACCATTCTAGGTAAAACCCTCGGATTCTTCATTCTTCGTCAACGAACCACCTTAAAGAGAGAACACCCCATTCATCTACATTCCATTATAAAATAACACCACCAATAGCCTGAAGAAACCCAAGCTACCCTTTTCATCTGGCATGAATCTCTAATTCCAAGCACCCCCCCCCGTAAAGTCCCATAAATATTCAGCAGTCCTCGGCAGTCTCTCCCAAAACTGCATAAACACGGGCTCCTGACACCGAAATTCCATCGACCCACCGCGGTGTGCTGCCAGTACGGACAAGCAGCAGTTCGCGCGCTCGCACAAATCTTCCGTCAGCGCTTAGTGTGTTCCGGGGCATTCCTCGGTCTAGCCGCGCGCTCTCCGAGGCTCGCACACCCACACCCTCGGTCATTCACGCGCGCGCGCGCCCGGAGGGTCAAAGACGGCGAAATAGGCGAGACAGCAGCATGTGCTTCCTCTTCTCCCCGGCGAATGTACACACACATATATATATTTATTTTTGCCGCGGGAGTTTTAAATATAGTTTTCCCAGCACCCGGCGCGTCCCGGCCGCGGGCGTGCATGCATGTGTACGCGCGTCTGAGATCGATATACAAGCACCCACCTCACCAAGGCAACCACGCGAGCAACTTCTCCACTCGCTCTACTCCCTCTCACTCTCGGGGGAGACTTTCCGTGCCTTTCGCACCCTCGCCCTCTTCGACAGGCTGTGTGCGGCTCGCTCGCTCGTTGCCATACGGTGTATATGTGTGTATATACAGCGGCGACGCGCTCATTTTATGAGTTTTCTCTCTTTTTCTACTTCCCCTTTTTGGCCTGTGTGTGTGTGAGTCTGTGTCGTATGTAATTGTTGGCGGTGGCGGCTCGCGCGGACACTTTTCTTTCCGTCATTTTTTTTTTCGTTGCTCTCTCCCTCTCTGGCCTCCTTCTGCTGCTGCTGCTGTGTGCACGTTTTTCCCGCCCGCACGCGAGGGAATTAGAAGGATGCAGAGAGAGAGAGAGAGAGAGAGATTAGTTTGTTCGTGGTTTATTTAAATACTCTGGGAAATCTGATCCAGTGGTTATGTGGCGCGTTGAGGTAGAGGAAAAATAATAGAAACGAATGCGAGCGCGCTGGGATTAAGCTGGGATTGAAAGTTAACTGCGAGGAATAAATATGTTACCGAGGAAAGGGAAGATCGGTGGATAAGAAGAAAGTGGAGTGGATTTTAGTGAACGTTTTTCTGCTTCTTATTCATATTAATGCGTTCATTGCTGAACGCACGCTCAGCTATTCTACGCAATTTAAATATTCATGATTTTTATCAGCCCTATCGTATATTTAGATGTACGCGGAAGACGCGGTGAGATGCAGTAAATTCGACTTACACAGTAGCGTTTCCAGTCGATTTAAGATTCGTGCCGTACCTAAAACCAATAACTTACTTAAGCTTGTCTTTTCATTTATGAACAGTAACAATGTATCGATTTTTCTATTTGTTAGACGTCCGGATTGCAAATCAAGTACGATATTATCGAACAGTAGCAAAATGAGGAAAAGTCGTGTATAAACACGTAATTGTTCGTAACTTCGGGGAAGTTTTTCCCGCTTCCCGCGTGTCTTTCTTTCTCTCCACCCTTTGCAACTTTTTTCTTTCCCGCGCACGTGAGGGAATAAGAGAAAGTGGAAGCGCGCGAATGGGAGTGCGTATGGCAAGAAAAGGAAGGACGAAATAATGGGTGCTCGGGGAGAGCAGTTAAATGCGAACGTTATCATTTTTCCCCGCGCACTGCTTTCTTCATTTTCCCCCGCGCTGCTTTGTGCGAGTTTTTTCCCTTTTACTCGCGCCTTTCTCTCTATTTTGCAGGGCTTATTACTGATTGATATTGACGATAAAGAAGAGCGCCGTCGTTGTCGCGGATACTCCCTCGTAAACTTATTTAGTGCAGTTTGCATTTACAAAGGTCGAGGGGAGAGAAATAGCGAGAGGAAGAGAGAGAAAGAGAGAGAGAGAGAGAAGAGAGAAAATGAAATTGGGGAAGAAGGGCGAAAGTTGTACACAAAAGCGTGGAGGCTTATCAGGCGAAGCTTTGCCTGCGAAAGTATACTTGCGCGCTCGAGATAAGGGTAACTTTTGAACTGCGGGTGGAATAGATGAGCATTGTGTGGAGCAAAATATTACATTTCATTTAGAAAGTAATATTTGATATTTCGAAATAATGTGTGCATGATTTCAAATAATTCATGTACATCTGGTGCTACTATTGTCGTCATATGATATTTAACTTTCCACTCGAACGATAAGGTAAATTTTGTCATTAGAATTCTGACACAAACAGACGCTGAAGTTGTGGTTAGACGTGTACTGTACCTAGCCTGCAAAATGACGCTGGTGCATCAGGTTATACATACCCTGTGAAGTGTCCTTGTAAATTGCGTTACGTGAATCTAGCAGAAACTAATTAATGAGCTGCTCGTATAGCTTGGTAAATGTTTCAAGTGTGGACTTACATCCTCTAAATTCTGTTAAATCATAGTTAGCAAAGTTTACCGCTTAATTCTGTTAAAATAATATTTGTGTAAGTTTTCCTGTAAACTCTGCAAGAGACTTAAACAAATTCTATTTAACAGTTTGCCTTGCGTTGGCACACGTGGAGATCAAATTGCCAATTAAGGTTAATGAGACGTAACGTGAAATAATTGACAGCTCAAGTGATATGTGTCTTTGATCAGTGTCACGTTATAGGATATAAAATGAAACTTTGCTCGGCAAACCGATACGTCTCGAAGAACTTTAATCCTCCCCCTAACGCTTCAAAGTATCGACCGGGAATATCCCGCACGATTCCCAAATTCAAATATTTACACTTATTCTCATTCTAGGGCGTTGGCCCATCTCTCCTGAGGCACCCGGAAGCTCAAATATTTGCTTTCGATCTTTTTATTTTGGAAGATTTACGAAAACCACCTTGTAGGCTTTGCGACGAAAACTTGAATCATCACTTGTTCGTTTTCAACTGCTTCTGTGGCGGAATAACCATGATCGAATCACAAGCACGCAATTCAATCACATAATGGACGAGCGTCCAAATATTTGCATCGGCAGCGAAACTCACGAATGGAGAAATAGATGAAACTGATAGAAAAGGAATGACATACTTTAACGTAGTAATATTAGTTCTATGTTGTACATTACAACCCAACCCGGTATGAGCATGTGTAAATATGTGGAACAAACATTTATACATTCTTACATTTACATTCTTTATTTTGTTCGGTGTCTTTTGCCAATTTTCCCAAGTAGATGCAATTAAAATATACATTTTCGGAACATTATTTTGATTGGAATTTAAGCATTATACATGAAATTGATTTAATGAAAAATCTGGGGAAATTCTTGCAATTTTTTTCAAAATATAAAAGGATTTAAAAACCCTGAAAAATACAAAAGAATTCCTGGGTACAAAGCTTACAATGTGAATAAAGTAGAATCAACCTTTCAAGTGAATTAAAACGTATACCTAACATTGACTGGAAATCAGAGCGAAACGCGGATAAATATCTAGATACGGATTGAGATTTTCTGAATGCGATACGCTTGAATTGAAAGGAAACGCGACGCCACTGCAAAACATAGAGATGAAGATACAGACAGGAATCCTGTTGAGGTATCATATTCTACCTCTACAAGCAATGCGTTTGTATACGTTGACGAGAAAGTTAAACATCATTAGAGAGGGCTTTCGCAGTTTGGAAAAGACATTTCATAAAGAAGTTCAGAAATATGGTTTGTCAAATTAAAACTTATGTGGGATTACAAACAACCTTTAAGTTAAAACGTTATATTTTCAAACGACCGAAATTCGAAATTGCAAGCTTCAACTTCGTAGCTTTACGGATCACAAAACAACCAAACTTTTGATCACAGCCATAATTATTAAAACTTGCGAATACGGATTGTTAGTCTTTCAAAATTTTCAAACTTGTACTCTTGGATATTCAGAAACTTACACAACAATATCTACAACAAAATTTACTTAAACTTTTTTGCTAGCTAAACATAAATTTCTTGTCATGTGTCTATCGAATTTCAAAATTGTTCCAAATATTTGATACGTGAAGAAATAAATTCACAGCTTCAATCATTCTTTCCGTGGTAGAAACGGCATCCAGTTGCAGACCTAAATAGCCAATTAAAACCAAAATTATCGATAAACGGTCCAGTTTTCCAGTCGCGATAATAAGCTTTTGGGGTCTCTAATATCCACATGAATAATATTTTAAATAAATGTAATAACAATATTTTCTTTTTTGTAATTTCTAAAATGAATTGGATTTTTCAAGCAACAAAATAAAAATAAAGTGAGAATTTAGTTCAAGTAGTTTAAGGATAGTCGACGTTGTTATTTATCCCATTAAGAAGATGTTAAACCCTCATGTTACCGATAAATACGGGGATTTACCACTATTTTCATTTAATTCTCAATTTCGTGACACATCAATCTTTCATAGACATATTTACCCAAAATTGAAAATTAAATGAAAAAAGAAAGTGGATCCTCTTAACTGTCAATAACGAGCGGGTTTAGCATCACCTTCCTAAACTCAAAAACACAAGAAAAACTTTCCAGCCCATTTCGTACCCACCTATCTCCACCAAAATCACAACTCACCACCCTGCCTCCAATTCGATTTCATCATCGGCAACGCCGCATCAAGTCAAAATCCCGTAGCGTGTAATCGTACACCTCGATAGAGTCCCAAGTCACGCGTCACTCAGTCACTCAGCCATCAGCCAGCGCAGCCAGCGCAGCTGCGGATGAGATTGTTCGCGAGCGTGCGCTCGCACGTGCTTACACATGCCTATCGGCGAGTGATTAAAGTGAGCGCTAATTGTGTCGGCTGCCGAGAGCGGAAGCGCATGGACTGTGGCCCTCTGCACGTGCGTGCGTGTAGGTACGTGCAGGTGATTGTGTAACGGCGCGTCACGCCTGTGACGGGCCTCTTGGTCTCTGTACTCTCCCAATGCTTCGCTGTGCATGCGTCGGCAGCGTGCTGCAACCTGATGCCCGATAGGCTGGCTAATGGTCGTAGAATTCAGGGAAGAGAAAGAGAGATACAAAGAAGTACGTGCGTTTGGGAATGATGTTGTCGGTGGATTTTGAGCTGAACTACGAGTTTCTTAACTGTTAGGATGTAGTTCTTAGTCATCTGGAGTATCAAAGGTTATAGGTAATAATCACACTTGAACATATATTTAGCTTTTTTTTCATTAAGCTTTTTCACCCTATGACTTTGTTAAACAAATTAGATACTATTTAGTACTCTTATTGTGTATGTAAAAATTTGTTTTACTCCTAGCGTTAATATATCTTGATCTACAACCAGGATGTAATAGCTGTCTAATTGGTTGTTTCACCTCGCATCAATAATTCAGTCTCTACTCATTTTGTAAAGAAATATTCATTTATCTGTATTTGAAGTTCTGCGAATGAGCAGTTAACGTCCGGAACCTGGTTGAATTGAATGCTTCTATGAGTTATTGATGAGTCCTAATAAGAAACGAGAATTTATCGAGGTGCGATAAGAATTTTTGTAACTTTTATAAACCTAATTAAAAAGAAAAACAAGTATCTTTTTTGAGGTTTGATCACTTAAAGATAGCAGTATCTTTGTAGACGAATGGCACAATAAACTTTTTTATTTTGATATAATTAAATTTAAATTTTTTTAACCCTCGCTTTTCCGCTGGGTTTCTTTCTATATTGATTCACTGAGGAGAAGGGATCCCAACAGTAAAACGAGGGTTAATATTTGAAGTGTCTCATTCTTTTTTATTTTGTACTTTATGTTCTATAAAAAGAACGTTTAACGTGTTTAAATCGCAAAACACAATTTTTTTTATTAGACGCTCGAGCTATCACATTCTTGGAATATTCATGAACATTAAATGAGAAAGTTAAAAGATTTAAAAAAGCTGCCATATGGGCCCAAAATCTGCTAGCTTTCTCAAACCCCTAAAAACTTCCCATTAAACGTTTTCAACAAAAATGCTTCCCCTGCTAGATATCCCAGACTATTAACACTTATCATTCACCCTGTGTACAAAGCTTCGGCGTCCGCGTCGATTTGTCAACGCGCGCGCGCTTTCGAGCTTTTTGACGCGAGTCACACGAGAGCCGAAAGCCTGCACGCGCGGTGTTAAGCGGACGTTTCGCGCGCCGTACGAACGTGCAGTCATTGAGCTCTAACACAACGTCCAATCGAGTCAATGCGCTGTCGAGGGCGGCAGCTTTTTTTGTCGCATTCTTCTGTCATGGTATTGTTTATTTTTCTAGCGCTCGCGAGGGGTGTGTGGGTCTTTTTCCGTGCCGCGTGACGATCGGCGCTTGCGGGTTACACGTGCGCGCGTTGGGGGATCATCGATGAGCTCCTCTCTGTCTCTCTCTCTCTCTCTCTCTCTCTATCGTTCGTTCGCGACTTTTCGTACAGTTTTGATCGTTGCCGTGTGGAGTGGTGTTCGATGGGAGAATGAAAAACGTTTATTGTCGAGGGGACGAGCCTGCGTTGAAATTTGAATGGCAACGTGAATTCGAAAGCTTGACCAATTTTGCCTGTTTTTAACCGTCTTTTTCAGGCCTGCTCCTCTTCAGCTTCATAGAATTTTTTTGTGAAATGTTAGTGTTAGTGAGGAGTTAGTTTATAATTATATAACTGTGTAGATTTCAAAGAAACTTTTGTTGTAGCATGAGAAATACACAAGCACCGTTACTACCATCCGACATAAAAACCTTTAAAACATTTTTTTATAGACGTCATATATTTACATAAAGAAACGCGGTAAGTCTATAAACTGTAAAAAATAGGGTCCATAAAAAAACAATTTTGTAGTGTAAACATTACTAGCTTCACTTTAAAAGAGACTGTTATTACTGACAGATATATTATATGTTATATTTTTCCAGAACGAAACATATTAACATACTTTTCAGAAAAAGCTAAATATTATAATTTAATCCAATAAATAATCCATGAGTCTCGCTGTTCGGATTAATTTTCTCTGTAAAATAAATAAATGATAATCGACACGAAGTAATTACGTACTTTTAGCGGAAAAGCTCATTACAGCCTTACACAAAAACATTATTTGTAAAAATTACCTATATTATTTGACATGGCACATACCGATATATACATACATAATATTATACATATAGTGTAGCTCGTTAATATTCAAAATACGAATGCAAAGAGAAATCGATTTTCACATCATGAATATAAAATACCAAGTATCTCGCATTACTCGCAATTCTAGCAGCGGACAGCCGGGCGCGGCTGAAAGCAATACCGCGTAATAAAACCATATCCATTAAACACTCTCCTCGCGTAATCTCATAAATCAAATTATAACGGCGCGGAGGCAAAAAAAAAAGAGAGAACTGCGCGAAATTCAGTTTTTACTACGCGACACCGAGAACCGCACAGAAAAAAACACCCGAAAACTCGCCAAGAGGCGAAATGCTCGAAACAGCGCACAGCAGCCTGGGGAAATTTTCCAGCTCGGATCAGCCACGAGGACGTCCTTCCTCCATCCCGCCCTCCTTCCCCAAGTTTCCCAACGGTTTTCCAGCCCTGAAAGCGGGATTACGGCGAAAAGCCTCGCGCGCTGCACTCGAAGTACGGGAAAACCAACAAAAAAAAAAGAGCATCACCGACGAGAAAGAGATAGAGTCGACGAGAGCCGTAAATGGTATACAATTCTCTGTCCCGGGATTTTCATTTTCCGACCTAGAGCGCGAGTGGCGAGAGATATATACAGCTATATATATACAGATAATAGGTATATATATATATATATATAAGAGCCAACTACGTCTTGCGACGAACGTTCGAATACCGCGCTTCCCGACGACGACTTTCCGACATTTAATGAAGCTTCGACTGCGGGACGTCATTCAAAGAATTAAATTACTTCGCCTGAATACCCCCCTCCCCTTGCTATATTGCCGTCGAGGGGCTGCGGACGACCGAGAGCAATGCTCATAGTATACAGCGGACTACATTAAGTGGATTAGCTATACTGCGATGAAGAAAACCAAAGGCGCGCGGTCGTGCAAGTACCGCGGGGGGCTCGGCTATACTATTACGCGTGTGCGTCAAGCGGCGTAAAATTTGCCCGACGGGGACGAGGACCCTTTGAAGTGCTTATACTTTATGTATGCACGTGACTTTTTCGTTCTCTGGTCTGCGTTTTGCTCTCTTTTTTTTTCTTTTTTTTTGCTGCCATAGGTGCCGCTGGCTGTTCCGCAGGTTTTACGCGGGGGATATTTTTGCGCGTGCGTGCGCGCGCCGGGGATAAAACTTAAGCTGACCGCGTTGTACGCACGGTGCGGAGTTTTACGTTTAAAATTTCGCGGACGGTTTAGCTCTCGTGGTAATCCCGCGTCGCGCGACGGTTTTTATCCAGCTGTAACACTCTCCGCGCTCTACATGTGTACACTCTTTCGGTTTGATGAGTACGTTCCTTGGAAAAGAAAAAAAATTATTTTATGTTATTCATTTCTGCGTGGGGATAATCCTGTTGTATATAATAGAATTATATACTTAGCTGCGTGATTATGAGGAAACGCAAAAGTGCGTGTAAAAGAAAATATTATAGATTTAGTTCAAATGTTTTAGTAATAATTAAGAGTTGAACGTTTTAAACCTGCGTGAAAGCATTTATTTGAAATAATATTCGTGCACTTTTAATTTACTAGGTTAAATATATAGATGAATGGATATTTATTTATAGTTAACGAATAAACGTTTGGACTTGATAAAACGTATAATCCTGGAGGTATACTAACCTACTATGCAGTTATTATATTTTCATAAATCTAAATATAATTTGTACGCTGGGGCTAAATCGAAATTTCACACCTTGAATGAGAGTAATAAATACTATCTAATTTATTAAATAAAGTTGTACGATGAAAAAGACTAATATCTTATAACTTCCATAATAAAAGAATAATAACTTCCATATTTTTGTTATCTAACCTTTTTCCAACGGATGATGGAATATTTCTTAACATTTAAGAAATGTGTATTTTAGTTGAATTATATTTATACTTTAATCCACATGCTTATGTATTTTATTACATTGAAGAAACTCTTCTCGAAGTGTATTTTGAACGGTCAGGAATAATTTGATTTGTTACTTAAAGGTCTTTTGAAGTCCTTAGGGATCTTAGTCCACAATCGTGCAAGTCTGAACGTAACAAAATTGAATAAGCTATGTTGGAAGTAGTTGTAAATTCGAATAGTTACCATGTGTATCTAAGGGAATACAGCGCGTTTCTGAATTCTTGTAAATTAACATTTTTGTTAAAAAAAATCGTCAAGGCTGAGTGTTCTAATATCAAGCATAAAAAGACTATATTCATTGAAAATTACATTCTTTTGTACAAATATTTTGTACTATTTTTGTAACAGGATTTTCATACTCGTTTTATTACATAAATAATTAAATGTCGATTATTAAAAATTCACTGAATATTATTTAAAATTCAAAAGCTACCAACAATTGCAACACGTACCTACAAAGATCTCTCAGCATATCCGCAATGCTTGCGTCACATTTTGACAAACGAAACTGCATGCGCCAAATGAGAGAGATTGATTAGTCACGTTCCACGATTTCAGACAATTAACTCGTCAACTCGCGTGACACCCTTTTGTGTGTGGTGGTGGTGGTGGGGGGGGGGGGGGGGGGCTAAAAACGTACCCAGCAGCGCGGCTGATCGAACAGTGCAGATTAGTCAAAAATCGAAAGAGGAATTCCCTCTGTGTCACTTCTATGTCGGATGTACCGCCTGCAGCCGTCAATCAATAATCGTAGCTTCCCTCGTCCTATATCTCCCTCTCTCTCTATCTATCTATCTGGGTCTCTCTCTCTCTCTCGCTCTCGCTCTCTCTCTCTCTCTCTCTCTCTCTCTCTCTCTCTCTCTCTCTCTCTCTCTCTCTCTCTCTCTCTCTCTCTCTCTCTCTCTCTCTCTCTCTCTCTCTCTCTCTCTCTCTCTCTCTCTCTCTCTCTCTCTCTCTCTCTCTCTCTCTCTCTCTCTCTCTCTCTCTCTCTCTCTCTCTCTCTCTCTCGATCATTCGCTCTTGCTCTCTGCTCCATCGCTGTAACTCTCGCCTTCTCGTTATCGCTCGCTCTCTCTCGCTCTCCATCCTCCGCTTTTTATGTCTCTTTTACTTTATTACTCCCTGTATCGCTCGCTTTTTATCTGGCTTCGTATCTTACAAATTGTCTTGTTCTTTCTTTGGCATTGTATCGTTACGTGTCTCGCTTGTTCCTGCAAACTCATTTAACCTTGGTTATAGTGTGGAACGAGAAAAAAAGCACTAATTTCGTGGCTTACACGATTAGAGACACGTTCGAATCGCGTCGTAATTTTGCGCGAAACTTGTGTAAATGTAATATACCGTTTATGTTGCTAGATCGCGATAGTTAGAGCTTTTGAAAAGCTGATAACGAAATTGAATTGGACTTCAAAATGTTCATTTCTCAAATTCATTCAAATATGATTGTGGAGATTCTCGCGGTTGATTGTGGTTTGCGGAATGCATAATTGTGTCAACATGGATATTCAGATCTCGAATCTCAATTCTGATATAGGTAAAAAAGAGACCAGTATCTTATAAATAAACATATGACAAAATCATATATATATATATATATATATATATATATATATATATATATATATATATATATATATATATATATATATATATATATATGATTTTGTTAAAATAGAGTTGTGTACATAACTGTAGATTCTTAATCCTCATGTTATATCCATCACAAAGGAGGATGTCCACCAATTTATAATATCTGATTTGTTAAAGGAGTACGTATAAATCCAATACCATTGTTCAGGGCTCAACAAAACATGAATTTAGAAAAAGAATTGACCCCCTAAAGTGTGGGGAAAGTTGAGAAAAACGTGATAAAAAGGTCATATAGTTAAGTAGAAATTCCCGAGTATGGTTAGACTGTATACATTGCTTTAAATGGCATTAATCCATAGATATTATTTTTTATCGCTTTCCTCGCATTAAGAAGGGTCAAATTTTTCTTTTTAAATTCATATCTAAACGAGCTTTAAATAATGGTGTTGGTTTCATACGTTCCCTCAAGGGGGCTGTCATGGGCATCCGCCTTTATGTGAATGTACAAGCTATTATGGTATACCCTGCAATATATTACTTCATTCTTATTGCATTTCATACGATGATATATCCTCTATTGATAAATCAGTACTGCAAACTTTGAATTACGAAATTCCAATTGAATTTTCTGATTGTTTAAGGGAATGTAGTCTTGGTAATTCAGATAAACCAAACGGATAAATACGTTGATAATTTGTTTACTAATTAAGCGACGAAATACGCTCCGATGCATCTGTACGAGATATACGGGTCTTTCATTTAATATTAGTCTAAACCAGTTCTATAAAGTATTTTATTACAAAGTAAATAGAAAATTATGAATCCACTAACTCAGTTCAAGTTTGAGCCAAACGAGCGAAAACTTGGTTTATCTACAATCATGAATCAGTGAAAAGAGACGTCCGACCAACTGCACTGTTACTACTTCCAACTAAAATTCTTTTTTCGAAGCGGCCAAATCTTAGTTCTCGGTTCAGTGTGAAAGTGCGCCAAACACGCACGTCAACCATTGGACACTCATGCGGGCAGTCCGTTCGATGCAAAATATTATTGTGCCACCTAATTCCAGTGTTATACGCGCAAGCTCGTCGTCAGTGGGCTCCAAGCGTGACGAATCGATCGATATTCGACCCTCACAGCTGATTGGCATGTCCTCCGTGCAGTCACCCTGTACCTCTTCCTCACCCCCTTCCTCTCCCTCTCTGTCTCTCTCTCTCTCTCTCTCTATCTTTCTCTAATATCAATGCGATTCGGAACGGACGGACACACGGATAAATACGCGCGATTCTGGTTGACCGCGCGTGCTTGGGCTATAGGATGTGTGGATATTACTGCGCATGCCCCTATTGCGGCGGATTTCTACACAATGTAATTTATGGACAACGCAATTTTTTAAGAATAATGCTTACCAGTCACATTTCATTACGTTTTTACGGATAGTAATATTTCTCTTAAATTTGTGATTAGTCAAAAGAGTTAAATAAGTAGGATTATGTTGTCAATCATAGGTCCGCAGTAGTACATGCATGGTAATAAATTGTTGTGCTTTTATACTGATATTGTGAATAATACTTCATTATGGATAATAAAAGGATTATGTACTTTGTATTATAAGAATATTGTCTTTTTTATCAATAGCTAAAGTTTCAATGCATGTATGTATTATTAAAACATAAAAGGTTTAAACATAAACAGTTACAAGGAGGAATGTCCATAAAGGCAGTTCTCGATTCTAAACGTCACAATTCAGTAATTGTTAACTTGATATTTGTAATGAATTATTCATAATAAACGTTAATTTTAAGTCAAACAGCGATGGACCACATTTAGATGTTAGACACACATTTATATTAATTAAAAATTAAGAAAAAGGTGAAAGAGACGAATATTTAATCTACGAGTAATAACTTATTTCCTCTCATAATAACACCATTTAACGAGGGTAAAATTAATTTAAGCTGTTACTTATAGTCGGCCTTGAATAAATTATGAAAAATACCTTATAGACCCTCCTCCTTTCAGCAGCATCTGGAACGTATACTTTAATCACGTTATTTTTCAATTAAATTAGCTGTTTACGACTCTCTAACGTTCTTCTTATTAAACATACAACCGCCATCTTTGATTTAAAAATAGGAAATAAGTACGTTCTTCACACAAACACCTTTTTCCGTACCTCAGAATTCCCCTTGACTGAAAATCCGCATTTAATACCCGTATACACTCCTTCTATTGTTCATCAAAGTGTGCGTTTCCCGCGCCCTTTGTTTACAACGCTTCCATTCATGCATCCACATCGAGGGCGAACGCGTCGTCCCTCCTTCCGCGTCTTCGTCATCCGAAAGATTTCGCCATAGGCAGCGCGCCCGAGTTTGTCGATGGCAGCGCGCGTCAAGATTCCCCGGGGGGGGGGGGGGAGGGGGTCATATAGGCTTTTCCGTCTCTTGCCCTGCCGCGCGCGCGCGCTCTTTGGTATATATATCCCCATCCACTTCGCGGGATTTATTGACCCGGCCGTGGCTCTCTCGTGCACGCCCTCGTATTCTACTGTATAACAAATGCGCGTCGCTGCGCTGACATGCCGCTGTGTTGCTTTCCCTTTTCGTCCGCGTCCGTTGCTCTGCTCTCTGGTCTTTTGGCTCGGCTGCGTTGGCTCTTGGATGCTGAGCGGGGGTCGGAAACGCGTGGGCGATAAATAAGAAGCTGAAGCTTTTCGTCGCTGAGGGGAGGGCGTGGGGTATAGGGGATAAATGGGGAGAATAAGGTGTTTTAGAGTGAATTTTTTTTCTTTAATAGGTCGGGAGGAATTTAGTTACTTTGAATGATGAGTTGTTTTGATACATATGATGTTTCAATGTTTTCAGATTTTTTGTTGTGGAGATAAAAAGTATTGCTCGTGTGTTTTATCATTTTGTTTTTTTATCTATTATTTTGTAAATGGGGGCAGGTTGACTGATAGATGTTTTCATAAAAACATTTTACGGTTGGTTTTTATAAATGTAAAACAAATGTTTTATAATTCTATTTTTTTATTTATCGTATTTTAAAGGTGGAGTTAAGGGGGCAGGCGTGGGTTAAACTCAAAAAAGACTTTTTTACGAGTCTACAAAACTTTTTATGTTTAAAAGCAATCATTCTGAAAATTGTTATGCTACCCTGGTGGAAATTTAATCTAGAACTATGTAGATCTATCTAGTTTGCCATGGGAATAATCGAGGGCCTCGATAAAACTAGATAATTTTCTACCAGGGTATAGAAGCACAATAATATCTGAAATTTTACCGTTGTAAAACGTTAAAATCTTATTAAAGGATTATTTATTCATCATATTTATTAAAGGAACTTTGTTTTTCACACGATTCTACTTGACACAATGAACGAAAAAAATTTTTTCCACTGCCATTCGACTATTTCTGTCATGTATTACAAAATGAGCGGAGCACTTTTACGTTAACATGTTTTTATTATTCTTTTTCGTAGATCCAATAATTTTTTTAATAAATATTAAATAACTTTTTTCAATAAGTCGATTTGATCCCAGAAAAAAAAATAATAAAAAAATTTAACGAAAAAGTGCTCTGCTCTTTTTGTAATACATGTGAAAAGGAGTCCAATAACCGTCGAAAAAGAGTGTCGTTTATCATGTCACCTAGAATCGTGTGAGGAACAAAGTTCCTTTAATAAATATGGTATTGAAAATAATGATTTATTGTGACGTGTAGGATCAAGATTTTGAGGTTTTACGACGGTAAAGTTAAAATATTATTGTGTATTGATAGCATAAAATTTTTAAGAATGATTGCTTTTATACATAAACAGTGTTCTGGACTCGCAACAAAAAACCTATTTTTGCGTTTAACCCAAGCTTGCCCCCTTAATTGATAGATGTTTTTACAAATATATTTTAGGATTATTTTTATAAGTGTAAAACAAATATTTATTGTAATTTTTTAGTTATATTTTAATATTGGAATATTTGCTAGAAAAGTATTTTTAAAAATATTCTATGCTGCTGTCACAGCTACCATAGCTGCAAACAAATGTATAGCTTTTGATACTATTAAACTGTAAAAGAAACGTATGAATCTGTTCCTTTTAAAGACTAAAATGTATTGAAATAAACACACATTTTACATTAGCTGCAAAATGATAAACAATAACAATTATTTTTACAATATAGCGCGGAAAAAGATTTTCCCCGAAAATAAAAGATTGTATATAACACGCTCGATCACGGTACGAGGGTAAGGTAAATAAATGAGACAGTATATTCGAGATGTCTATATTTTATTCCCATTATTTCCAAGGTCAGGTGCGGCGACTCTTGATATTTAGTACGTGTTTATCCAGTACGACTAACAAGGAGATTCCACAACCTGCGGGCAGCAGTTTTCAACGAGGCTTCAGGAAGTGGTTTCCGGTACCTAAAAATGATACCTAGCATCTGTAGTTTCGTCCCATAAGCCCTTGGGGTCAATATATGACCGTTTGTATTCAAAATACACGCTATTTCAGTAAAAAATGGTACCTACACTTGGTATCATAACTCTGCATGTTATTTTACTATAAAAATGGTGAAATTAGATAAAAAACTTGACTAAAAGAACTTTAATTTCAGGTTTGTATCATATAAAAATATTATTCTGTTGCAGAGTTATGAATAATCAAAAATGATGATGAAAAATGCACGAAAAACTACTGAATCTAAGAAGCTGAAAATCAATAAATTTTCATGCATTTTACGTCAGCATGTTTAATTGTTCATAACTTTGCAACAGTCAAGTTTTTTATCTTATATCATCATTTCCCTAGCCAAAAAACTTGCAGAGTTATGATACGAAGTATAGGTACCATTTCTTACTCAAATATCGCGTATTTTACAAGAGCCTATGGTACTACGGGTGCTAGGCATCATTTTTAGGTACCAGAAACCACTTCCTGAAGCCTCGTCGAAAACCGCTTCCCGCAGGTTGTGGATTCTCCTTGTAAGTACAACGACATCGAGTGTTTAGTACGGCCAAATTACATACTATTATTAGGATAGGGAAGTGTACGTGGCGACACAATCAAGCACTGTTATGCATCACACGAAAAAGCCTACTTTTAATAGTTTAAATGAAAGTATTAGTTCTTGCTAAAAGCGACACTGGTCTATTCATTTATGTTTTTGTTTATTTATGGTACTGATTTTCATAGGAAAAATCTGTTTTTGTGAACGGCACTATGAAGAATGCTTGACAATATAAATATACAATAGTAATATGAAACTTTTACTAATTAAACTATTTATTTATTTTTTAACTATTTATTCATGAATGATATACACAAACAAAATTTAGTCTGAAAAAACTACTCGCAATACGTGAGGTCATACGTGCATGCATGATTTGTTTCGTTTTTTATTTCCTCCGATATGCTGCAATGCCGATGCACGTATGAACATTAAAATGCGCCTAGTAGGCATAACACAAAGGAATTTATACCACAGTATTTCGACCTTTTTCTATATAAATATTTCCAATTGTTATTTAATTTAGATTTTATTCACAGAAAACATGTCAATATTTCAAATCGAATATTGAATAATAAACACATGAATTATTTAAAAAAAATTGTAATTTTAAATTCTATTAATAAATTGTAATTACATTTATAACAAAGTAAAATCATAATATTGACATTAAATAACAAGTAATTAATAACATGAAATATCATCATATTCACTAATGGATATATTCGTGTTGTAACAACAGAGTAGCAATCGCGAAATACCATATAAAATAAATGGCAAAATACAAGCAATCTGAATAAGCTATCAGAATCACTCAAGCTCCCTTTGTTATCAGCATTGTGTATGCAATTCTTTATTATCACGAGAAGGAAAATCCTCATCTCTCTCTCGTTCCCTTTTATAAATTCCTCCTTTATCGCGTTTATCCGGCAGCGTAATACAGCTTTGATGCGCCAAGCTCGCTTCTGCTCCTTGAGTAAGGAACGGCAGCAGCGACGGTGGCGGCAGCAAAAAAATGAAAACAAAAACGACGAGATGCGCCCGCGGGAGTAAGTAGAGAAGACTTTGGCGGGGGATGAGTTAAAAAATGAAAGAGAGCAAAGGGAACGGCGAACTGATTCTTATCACGACTCTACTTTTTTTTGCGCTCGATTTATCTTCATACTCCCCGCGTCCTCGAGCGCTCGTTTTGTCTCTCTCTCTCTCTCTCTCTCACTCTCTTCCCTCGCCATTGCAGTCGACACACAGTCCTCGGAGCATAAGCATCTCCTCCGAGCGAGGAAAAATGATCCGCACCTTTTTACGGTTCTGCTGCGCTCCCTGTAGATCAAGACACGAATACACAGAGAGATGCATGTAGGTCGGGACGAACATTATGTCTATCCACGCTGCTGCTGCTAGTGTGTTTGGCGCCCCGGGAACGAGAGAGAGAAAGAGAGAAGGAGATGGCATATTATTCTTGCCATGCAGCATAGCGAGCGAGCGAGCGAGCGCGCCGCTATGTGCTTATGCACTACAATTTTCCGCAAACTGCAAGAGCGCCGATTCCTGTTTGTTCCGATACGGCAAGCAGGTCGCTTCTATATTTCGCGAGAGGGGCAGGAGTGGAGGGATGTATTCTATATATAGGCGGCGTCGCGGAGAATCGAATTTCGCCTAATCCGAGGGAGAGCGGAGAGAGCGCAACCTCGATTCTCGCCGGCCGCGCGCGCGAGGAAGACAGGGAGAGAGAGAAAAAGAGCCGTATAATAACTCAGAGACGGAGCTGGAGTATTGAAAAATATTTTCTTCGCTCCTGGGGAGCGCTGGTATTATTGTCTTTTGCATGTTTGTTTACGAGGCGGATATTTCGTTTTGCGCGTTGGTTGTGCGTTTTTGGACGAAATCTATTACGTGGGATATGGTCTATAGGATTCTGTGCATCTACATATATATATATATATATATATATACACGTGAAAAGCAGTTGTAAAGCAACGCGATTGAATCAGACTTCATGTTTCTAGCGATTCGTATCCACATTTCCAGTGCATTTCACCGCGAGCTACGACTGTATTTTTCGAGTTCTACTCTTTCCGAGCTCTTCGCTCGAATGGCTTCATTTTTTTACACTTTTATTAAAGCATAAAAATGCTTTTGAATATTTCAGAGCATTGCGTTAGCTCATAAAATTTTATATTATATTTTTATGAGTTTTTAATACAATATTTTCTTTAACAGGGATGTCCTGAATACGGTTCATGAAAAATTCATAGAGAAACTGATTAGTTCTATTTTGAGTGAAACTTTTTGTAGATAAAGTATCGTACAGGATTCGCTGCAATCTGACGAGTTTTCATCAGAGATCTTTTGATTGGAAATTTGCATAGAAAATAAAAGGTTGTTTGCTTTGGTCAGGAATGAAGTCATATCTGCAAAGTTCAATCTTGCTGACTTTTATTTCCCATGTGAACTCAATAAGTTTAAAGTAGTCCTTGCTCAAAGATAATAAAAGAAATATCTTTTGTAAAGTTTTTAATAATAATGATAACTTTTAATTTAAATACATGAAAAATGTATTATTAAAGTACACAAATCTGTGATCCAAATTTTTAAATTCACAATGCCGGACCTTACATGGTGCTGGAAAAGCTAATTTATTTCTAATTTCCGTGTACTCTAAATATTGGATCCTGAATTTTAAATCTCAAATACTATACAGATTCGTGCTCTGCGATCTCAATAATCCCTAGAAAATCATCAATTTGACCATAACTCCAACAAAATTCAGAGTTTGGCCTCCATGTTCAATTTCAAAATGTTATTACCCATTCGTGCTCAGCGAACCCAATAACTTTTAGTACACCACGAACAAGATAAACGTCTTCATACAAAAGATCAGACAATAAAGCGTTAAAATAAGATTCCCGCCAAAATTACGCGACGATTAATCCCGTCGCAACCAACCATAACGAAAATTAATCATCCGGCCGCCGTCCTATTTCATAAGTATGTATCTTACTTTTCGCTACGTCGCCGCCCAACCTTCTCGCGTAACAAATCCTTTTAGCTTTATTGCCGCGCACGCGGCTCGCGGCTCAGGTACCAATCTCCACCGCCTTTATAGATCCCACTGCGCGCGCGTCGACTTTATTAGAAGAGTACTACGTACTCGTGGGGAGTTCGCCCGAGGTGACGCTGCTGCCGATCGTATAACGTAGGGCACGGAGCGGTGCGCCACAAAAAAAGACACATATAACCACGCGCGGGACGAGAGAGAGAGGGAGAAAGTATATCGTGTCCCCGGGTCTCAAGACGCGTAAAATTTAGACGCTTATTTACGAGCCACCGTCAGCATCCATTGTTCGTAAGCGAGCCGCTAGGCTTCTAATCATCATTCGTGTCCTTCCGGATAGATGGGCCGAGCAAATTAATCTCGCTTCGAGCCGCGCCGTCTTTTGTGCGCGAGAGGATAAAGGTGAGATACTCGAGGCCGCTGATTACGTATATCTCCGCTCTCTTGTATTCGATAATAAAAGAGGGGCTTCGTGTACCCCAACGTGTAGTTCGAATGAGCAGCGGCAGGAGCTGGGAGTGTATGGGTGCGCTTGCTCTGGAGCTAATTGAATTCGCGGCAGTCGCTCGTAGCGGTGCTTGTAAAAGTTTCATGCATTCGAACTTTAATCCGTCTGAAAGCCAATGGGTTAGCTGGAAAAATTGCCGTTTATTTCGAATTCGGTGTAGCTGACGGTAAATTGGTATTGAACATCGGCTGAATGCTTTTGCCTGATAAGTCCAGATGTTGCGGGAGCGCTGGGGTCTAATGAATTACCTCTCGGAGTCTATAATTGTTTTTCGATTTGTCGAATTGAGATCTTATAATTGAGTGGTTATTTATTAAAGTATCCCAGTATAGAATAGACAGGTACAAAACATTTAGTGAATACCAAATGCAATTTGTTGATGATTCTTGTATTCATAGCAACGCAGAACACTAGCTCACTTTTTATTTATTTCGGTAGTTTATTTATACTACAACAATGTTAAGCCCTTTCGTTATTCTAAAATTTGGAATTCAGTCGATGCCATAATTTTGTATGTTTTGTATGATTGCTAATTTTTTGTATTAAACAAAAGCAGATATATCTAGCGTCCTTTTAAAAGGAAAGTGTGGTACGTATTTATAAGAAATCTTTATTTAAATAGCCAATCCATTATAATTTTGTAAAACATACAATGCTATTATAGTGCACAATACTTTTCTAAGAGAACATTCTCTAAGAAAACACGCCTTCGTAACTTCTGACTACTGGTTATATTTGTATTGGTCCCTTGTTTACTTTGTACTACAGCGAACAAAGAATGTTGAAGCTAATGATAGTCGATTTCTTTTAGAGAAGTTTTCTAAGAAAACTCCATCTCCAGAGACCCAAAGCTATTTCAGCAGAGTAAACCTATTCCATATATTTGAATCAGTATAGTAAACCGACTCTACGATTCGCTGTTACTACTGATTAAAGTATATGTTGTTGTCAAAACCAAATTTTCTAATTTATATTAGCAAATAAATATTTTTATAGATTCTTATAAACCATTTTATTTTATGAAAATTATTATTTATTATACTGTTGAATTACTGTTACTTGATTGGCAACTGCGCACCATCGAAACTCCTCTAAAATCCAAACGAAACGTGACGCTTTTTCATCAATTACTGACCCGTAAAATTGCGTAGAATCTAATTAATGTTTTAGATAGTTGGCAAACAGTAAGCGACAGGTGCCTCTCGGATTTCTACTGCTCAGTTAACATTGCTAAAATTTATTTAGTTTATACAGAGTGTTTGTTTGACCATTGCAGTCACCATGCCACTTTTAAATTACATTAACATTTTTACCCACAAATTAAATTGAGTTTTTTAGTTTCTAATTTTAAAATAAAATAGATATGTTTCGAATTTTTTGAAGTCGTATCTCAAGAATGTAAGCAAGATAGTCATATTTCGCTGTATCATTTAAAATAGTTGTATTCTGACTACGTCAAAATTTACCCTGTACTGAAAATTTTAACTGAACCGAAAAAATTGGCATGATTAACAGTAAAAATTATTTTGTATTACGTTAATTTTTACTATTTATAAAGATAATTTTTTCCGTAAAGTCCGGATGTCCCGTTACTAGTTTTTACGGTAACTTGTATTAGAGAGCTCTTCATATGCATTAACCGGTTTATTATATGTTTAGGAATCTAAATGCGCCAAGAAAAGCTAAACACAGCTAAAATAATCTTTTTATTGAAGCTTTCAGAACTGGAATTTAATAAGGGTTATTACATCAGACCTTGCGCCGAATTCTTTTCTCAATTTTAAAAGGCATTAAATCAACAATTGAGATCTTTACCTAAAGTGACATAATTAATTTATAGCGAATTTTATTTATTTACCTTTGTTAAATCGAGAAACTCATGGGTACCTATAAATAGTTAATTCGGAAGCAATGCGTTAAAACATACTCTCTACATACAAAAAAGCCAAATTAATGTTAAATTTCGTTAATTAAAAAGTCACGATAGAAAAGATTGTTAAGAACCTCAGCCTAAAATCAGACATCGTCACTTTCCATCGCAAACTTTAACGATCCAAACATTGAATTCCATCACCCACTGTTGACCTGTTTCAATTTTCATTAACTCCGAATTCCCTTTGTAATCCCGAACCGTGGCACTCTCTCTGTGTAACTCTATCTAAATAAACTACGAATTCAAGTTTCAATTCAGGGCGTTCGCGAGCGCGCCTCTCAAGCCCTCGCTCGCTGCATCAGCTGCCTCGAATCCTCGAATCAATCTCCTCGCCTCTATCCAAAACGCAGAGAGAGAGAGAGATAGAGAGATGGGCCAAATTAGCAAAATCATCGGAAACTAAGGCAATCGAGTGCGCACAGCTAGACTCGGCCCGGAAGCTTTGATGCTCTTCGCTGCCACTGCTGCACGCGCGCGTGGATGGGATATTAGAGCTTGCGAGAGAGAAGAGAGAGAGAGAGAGAGAGAGAGAAGGCGCGTGGCTAAGTGCCCCTTGACATTCGCGCTCAGCTTGTTGACTGAAATTTCGCTAATGCAGTGTCGTCTGTCGTCCTTCTCTCCGTCGCGTCGTCGTCGCTGTCGTCGGTGTCCGTGTTTTCCGCTCCCGAGAGCAAGGAAAATAGCGCGTCGCACGAAAAATTTGCCTCTTTCCCGACTCTCGTCTAACTCTCTCTCTCTCTCTCTCTCTCTCGCTCTCGTCCGCGACGAGTACAACAACAACAATCTTAACTTCGAGTATACGCGCGGCAGTTTCTGTTATACTCCTAGAAATGGAAGGCAGCAGCAGCTCGCCCACTCTGTGTAAACAGCGTTTACGTCTTCGTCTTCGTCTTCGAATTGGCGTATATAGCAGGGACAAAGGAAGCTCTTTGGGGCGCGTTCCGTTTATGTATCCGGCGCGCGCGGCTAGAGAACGACTTATGTTAACCCTCGGTTTACCTCAAGGGGGTCAAACGTGAATATTGTGTTTTTAAGACTTGCGTTGTTGCTGAATATGCAAGAGTGTGCGATGCGATGCAGTGGAGCGGTAGGGAGGGGGGGAATATGATTATGACAAATAATCTCTAAAGAATATGTATTCCGCTATATATAAGCCTTAATCTTCTCTGCAATCAGTCGAGTAGTACCATTTTTCTATTTTAGATAATTGTTTTCTAGAAAATGGTACGATCGACAAAGAAATTACAAATCTTAAATGTATTAAAAATTGTTTGTAATTATTATATTTGCAACATATTTTCAAAAACAAACGCTTTAGAGAGTCGTTTAGTTTGAGACAATACTGACTTTGAAAATATATCCCAACTATGGGCTACAGTGTCCCGTTGGACATTAAGAGAAGAATGTCTTTACTACCTATATGTAAATTGATGCGTTTGAAATAATATGAAAAATTAATCTCATTCAATATCCGATTCGTTAAAATATTCAAAGTCGGATTTGACATGATAGTTAATGAATCGTACTAGGTATGAACAAGTTCTTTTCTACGTGGATGTTTGAACTTCATTATAAAAGATGTTTATTTTTATATTCAGTTCTAAATAAACGTAGCTTGGCACTTATTTTGGAAACTCGTGCAATAATAAGATAACCAATAAATACTCTTCCGGTACATAACTACGCAGAAAAAATTCGCCATGTTATCCACGGACACTTCAGTGAAATCTACGGACACGATCACATTCTTTTCACATATCGGCTGTATGTATAATACGTAAAACTATTATTAGGGATTCTAATAAAGTTTGTTATTTGCAGATGAAAACAAAATTTGTGCCAAATACATATCCTATGCATGTTATACCTACATATAATTCCCTCCATTACAAAACTACAGTTTATAAAATAATTAATGAAAAACAAATAGTTAAAAATTAACACAACACCGAAAAAATAATTATTATAAAAAGGTACGATTCTATTTAAAAATTTCCAAATTCTAACAATAAATCATATTTAGATTCATTAAATCTGGATTAAACAGAAGTGTCCTGAGGTAGACATAAGACTTACGTCTCTCTTCTACATTAAATTTAATTACTTAATTTTTACGAAACTTTCGTAAACTATATTTTTTAGTTCTAAAGTTTATCCAAAATGCATAAGAATTGTTAAGTTAAATTCTACTAAAAACGAAACAAAAATTTTGTATACACGAATCCTCAACAGGTCTCGAAGTAAATTACTCTTGCTTACAATATTCTAACTGGTAGTCTTCAAGAGCATGAAAAAAATCTATCAATCATAACAGAAATCATGGAATTTGACCTATTTTCACTAGAGACATCACAAGCTTGAGAATGTAGAGTATTCCCCACTGACCCCGTGAGGTATAACGCCGCAGGTCAAAATACGCGTTAGGCAACGCGAAGGGTTCGCGCCGAAACCAAGGCGAAACTCGAGACTAGCGAAACGGCTCCGGAGTTTAGCGCGCGCGCGCTCCCCTCAGGACTATCGATCCTGCGCGCGGGCGCGCGCTACGCCGGGGCAAAATTGTCGGGGAGCGGCGCTTCGTAATCCGATTCGCAGAAGTCGGAACTTCTGCCGAGGGGCGAGAGAAAGCGGGACTTTCAATCTGCGGACTGACGCCCGCGCGCGCGCGCTAAAAGGCGAGCCGGGAGTACTCGAAACTTAAATCCGACAGTTCTGCAGGCGAGTTTCTTTCCGTGATGGCTTTCGTTTTTCTTTGGCCACGCGGGCGCGCGCGTATTCCTTTTTTGCATTTTTACCGTCGCGCCCCCACGCGAACAGAGGCGGGGAAATCGACTCCGCGGGTTAGCGGAGTAGCTTTTTAAAATATGCATTGGAAAAAGTAGCGGGTACGGGTTCATTTGCTGTGGGATATAAGCGCCTTTTTCGCGGGGATGGGGTGGAAATGTAATTGGAGGGGGGGGGGGGGGATATTGTTGTGTGCGCTGAATGCGGGACTTTTGATTAAGTAATTTAAAAGGTCTGTGAATATTTTTTAATTTTAAAGTACTTTGATTCAAGCTATGAAGATAATATTTCATTATTGATGATGGTTGATGGCTTTTTAAAAATTTACATTACTGTTCTTATTTCAATTTTTAATGTAATTTGTAATGAATAAACATGCAAGATAATTAACTTTGAGCATAATATTTTATTCTCAACTTAACCGTAATTGCCACTTTATTGACCTCAAAAGCGGGACATAAGTAGCAGATGATTCCCGCAAATCTACTTTTTCTCGCAAATTTACATTTTTCCCGCAAATGTATTTTATTAAAATTATTTTTCTCTATATTAATATACATTTTCACTAAATTCTAGTTCTTTTCGGATACAAATAAAAATGTCAATAAGAATGTTTTCATTTATTATAAATATTTAATATTTTGTACATAATATTTAATATGTAACTTTTACATAAAATAATTATAATTAGAATTGTACTAAGTATTTATACTTAAATATTGACAAATTAAAGTCATATAATTTAAACGTTTAAATGTACTTAACAAGTTCCTAATATTTTAATAAATGATATGAAACTTCCGTGCATGGGTCCCGCTTTGTAAGTCAATAAAGTCACAGTCAAGTCTGGAATAAATTTCTATATGTAACACGGGAATAAAGTCGATTATTCTCTCGGGTGATACTGACCTCGCTTCGCTAGTGTAATCTAATAATTTTATGGTATATTCATCATCAAAATAGTATATTGTGTACCATGGGGGAAAAGTAGCCTTCTTCGCCCGCGTGAGGTTTGCAAGACGAGTTGAAGGCGAGCAAGCACGAGCCGAAAGCGAGTGCGTATTGCGAGCTTAAGACAAGTATTGCAAACACACAAGGGCGAAAAAAGCTTTTCCCCCATGGTACACAATATACTATTTTGATGATGAATATACCATACAATTATTAGATTCCTTAATAAAAAACTGTAAATTATTCAAACTAACGTAATAAAGCTCCACCGTAAAAGTATTCTAATATTTAAAAAATCCAAATTTTATGTATTTTGAATAAAAATTAAAAAAAGAAATTTACATTTTTTTTGTCATCTTTACTATCCTAATATTCATAAATAATTGTAGAACCCACTGAAAATCCATACTGTAATATACCTACGTACAGCATAACCTACCTTATTATAAAAAATGCTTGTAAACAAATATTTGCATGTATAATAATAGTATCGCATACATCTAGCACAAAAACGCGCAGTCTATGCACACGATGGCAACGACCCCGCAGCTCAAAATAAAGCTATTTCGGCGCGCCGCCGTGTTACATGCGCGCATTGCTATGTTTTGCTGCGCGAGCAAGCAAGTCTCTCCGCATAATGCTTTCATGGAAAATCAAGCGCGCTGCTGCGTCGGCGGCGGCGGCGGCTAATAACCGGGGCGTTATTTATGACAACAAAAGAGCGAGACATGCGACGTGGCATGATTTCCCTGATACACGCTATATACCGGCCACTTCGCGCAACAGGGCACACACACACATATACAGACACGACCCACTCTCGTGATTTATGATGTGTGTAACGGGCGAGCGAGCGAGCGCCCGTCGTTTTTAAGGATCGCCGATGATGCATCTGCTGCTGCGCGCAGCGGAGTATCAAAAGCGCAAACTCCGCGCGGCAAAGGCGCGGGCATTAATAAATTATAAGCGCGCTAAACTGCTTTTTAACGCACTGCGAACGCTCGCGCTTCAACAACAAAGAAGATGTGTATGTGTGTGTGTGCAAGGTAATTAAGGGCATGTAAATATAGGCGATGTTGTCGAATAAAGCGACTGCTCGAGTCTATGGTTTATTTTTGGATTAGAGAGCTTATTGTTAAAGTGCGCGAGAATTTGCTTGTAGTATTCAAAGTAATTATACTTTTATTGCTTCTAGGATTTGTAGTAAAGATCAGTATATGATAATCAAATTGTAATTGAACACAATTTACAGTTTAAAACCAATGCATTGTCAGGTTTCGAAATATGAAAAATCAAAATTGTAATACGGCTGACTCAATCTTTTGTCGTTCTACTTAAACACGATTTTACTAATTGGGTTTTCATGAAAACTTTTTTCTTGCGGTATTCAGGATTTGGATAAAGAACATAAGCCGACGCTTCGTTTATTTCGAATTTTCAAAATATATTTAAGTCCGAAGATGTTATAGCCTAAATACGTTCCGTTGAATGACGTCACATTCATATACCATCAATAGGTACCGCTATATGAATGTGACGACATCAGCATGTTTGAAGCGCTGTGGCTTCAGTAATAAGAGGTAGATTGTGAATATTCGAAAAATTCACAAAGGATGTAGTATATAATCTATCGAATCAAGCCACAAAAAACTTTCATGCAAATAGCCAATTGATTATTTCTGTTAATAAAAATGTATTATCCGTAACAGTTAAAATATCAGTTAACTTTGTGTTTCGTGAGCTACTATAATAATATGATTTTATACTAACATAATACTATGATTTTCTGTTATAGTAACAAATTACATTATTTCACGGCCCATTGAAGCGTGCTATAATAGATATTTAAGTTCCTGTAGGATACAGGTTCAGCCGATAAACCAAATTTGCTTTATCGGTAGAATCTGCTCCAAGTGTTATTTTATACCCTTCCTTCAATTTCCATATATACCTAAAATATGTTATTTCAGTATATATAAAAAATATATTTTATCAATTGCAGGCCTACACTGAATGAAAATCCTGGCTTTGCGATCAATTATTAGTAATACTATACGTATTTATGTGAAACCAAAACCTAAGTCTTGACATTAGTTTTTTTTTTAATTTTCGTACAAGAATTAACGGATTTTTTACTTGATGATATGATATCGCGTACTTATATTCGCGTACTCATATTAATATAATAACACGAACTTTTGAAGTTTCTCAACGCAATTCTTTTACAAAATCTCATGTCCAAAATCCGTTTACATTTAATTCAGCAAAAGTTCATCCACTCACAGTAGAACATTCATCACGAGCTGCCTACATTTTTGGCGATCCGTACCTTCACAATCCTCACCACAATCAAAATCGAAATTAGAAAAAAAAAGCGCCTTCTGGGTCGATGCACTGCAGTGCACTAATTGTGCACGCGACCACACGCGTATATATAGATCATTCAGAACCATTCTGCAGTCATTTTGCAAAATTTACAATTGCTCATAATGGTTTCCACGTTCATGGCATATCAAATAATAATTCGAATACATAATTAAATACAGTAATAGATTAATTTCGTAGTTAATTATTAACGACAATAATTAAACCAATCACACTATTATGCGGTATGTAGAAAATTTCGAAATAATCATAATCGTTGTGAAATTTCTAAATAGGACGTATTCTGCTATGTATCTGATTTCTAATCACTAATTACTGTTAGATTTCATGTTCAAGGTTTTTACGTACTGTAAAAATGATAAATTGTAAAGTATCATTCAAGGATTCACGAAATTTAATCGATTTATATAAGTTTCATTGTTTATATTATTTTTATTGTAAATTATGTAAATAAAACGATTCAAAATGTTATGTCCGTGTCATCCTCATCATTTTATGCCTTTATGAATGAATAAAACGACAACAACAAACATAATTCGTCGTATATAGTTTTAATGCAGATAAATCATTTCTGCAGTCGTTGGACTTCTGATTTATGTTCGAGTCCGCGTCATCCGGTAATAAAATCTATCTTCCGTTAAAATGCCACCTCAGTCGTATCCTTTATTCAACAAAATAAGTTAGCTTTTTGCACCTGCATAGTTTAATTGAACCAAAAGTATATAGGCAATATCAGACACAAATCATTTACGCTAATTAGAAAAGTACACGACGTCACTTACACAATTTTATAAATGAAAATCTATAGTAGTTCCGCGAATATCAGCCACACACCTATATTATAGATCCGCAATAGCGCGCGGCCGGTCGCGAAGGTGGTAGCGGCACCAATCCTGCCTCTCGCACCGGCAACGAGCAAGTATACATATATATATATATCTATACGAGAGCCAGTCGTAGTACACGAAACGCCGGCGTATATCGATCGGCCGGCTTGGGAGTCGTGGACGCGATTTTTCCGCACGGGCAGGAAACGGCCAAGTCGGGCATTAACCGCTCGCGCGAAAGCTCTGCCATTATCTGCGCTCGCGCTCGCGCGGAGGTGGGATTTCTAGCCGGATAACGCGCTCGAGAGCGCGCGTAATACAGCGCGGGTTGCGTGCACGTGTGCGTGTGCGTGTGTCTGCACATGTGTGGGCGTGATTATGTGTGTGTACGTTTGTGTGCGTGTGTTTAACTCGAGACTCTCGAGGATTTATCGCACGCGCAGGACCGTGTACTTGATGTATATTGTAGGCCCAATGGTGCAGGTCGTCCATTGATGCCTTCTTGTTATGTAGAAGTCCCAATGACTGGTCAGGATTTGGTACCGATGCAAACAATTCAATATTGTAGTTTTTATCGCGTGCTATTTTTTTTCTAATTACAGTGGTCTTGCTTTAAAATGCCGGCAGTATAACAAGAGGCACTTGTAATGTTCAATTTAAATAATGAGTAGAAAACCGATCTTCGGTTGAAATATATACTGGAAAAATCGAACACTATAGTTCAATCGATCGAAATTTACTTGGAGATAAATACTTTTTATTGAAAATTACCTTTAGTAACTTCTTGTAATAGTATACCGGTAATATAATGCTACACCACTATAGAATAATCTTATGAATTGATCACAATCCTTCATTCTGCAGCTTGATATATTGAATTTACACATTTAGGAGTGATTAAATATCTTCTTATCTTTCTTCAAACATGCAGAAAAAATAGTAATATTTACAATACTAGAGGGAAAAACTAGAAACGATAATAAACTTGATCTCGTTGACATTTGACATAATCTCAAAATATTGTTCACTTAACATTTATTCCTAAATAAAATTATGCATTTTTATTTATTGATATCTTAATGCCAAGCACCAATCCATATTTATAATTTTGATTTGATAGAAAATAAAATTAAATCCCTCTCAGCAGAGTAAAATACTTATTAGTATAGTGCTGCTTCAGCATCCAGTTATGGGAAGTACTTTACCCGAGATACTCAACGTTTCGTTTTCTTTTCTGCTTGCAGCGACGGTCGACTGGTCGAGGGTGACCAGATATTGGCGATTGATGGACAGCCCCTGGA
Source organism: Gastracanthus pulcherrimus (assembly GCA_949152435.1). Lineage (NCBI taxonomy): Eukaryota > Metazoa > Arthropoda > Insecta > Hymenoptera > Pteromalidae > Gastracanthus > Gastracanthus pulcherrimus. Next base: position 27,063,396 of record OX424576.1, on the reverse strand, counting down.
CTCGAATATCTCCCACGAGCAGGCGATATCCATCCTACAGAAGGCTCGGGGCCTAGTGGAGCTCATCGTTGCAAGAAGCGCCCAAGGTATGCCTATATACGCGTGCTTCGCGTACACAGCGTGTACACCTATCGCGTTTCCCCCGAGTTGGCTCGGCAAGTGCAAGCTCGCTGGCTTCCGTTGCCGGCCGGCCGGCTTTGCTTCCGGCTCAACCTCTCTTCTTCCTCCTCTGCTTCTTTCTGCCCCTCTTTTCCTTTTTTTTTCGTTGCTTCCTTCCTCCGCTCTTACACTTTTTGTCCGATGGAGATTATGATGTAGCGTGCTTGAGTTACGAAATACCCGAGTAGCGTCGGCATAAAAGGTTTTCTTACGTGCGAGTGAAACTGGGCGCCGCGAGATGAAAATCCTTGCTCGCTCGTACTTTTTCTTTTCGTCGCGAAGTCGAGTGCTTAATAGATGTGAAGATATGAGATTGAGTATAATGAGGTGCTTATGAACACGGTTTTGATGGAGAAATTATCTTTGTTATATTGATAAAAGGGATAGATAGTTTAAGAACTTGGAAAGAAAATTAAATTTATTGTTTCTTGCAACGATATTCGTATTTTGAAAGAAAAAAGTAAGTTCTATTAGAGATTTCTAATTTTCTTAAGAGGGTCTGTGAGTCAGATACAGATTACTACAAGGTATTTTTTATTGTTCTAACTCAATTTTTTATTTTTATATAATATAATACAGAGAACTACAAAAATGCTAGGATAATCATTTGTTATTAGCCTTAAATTTCATTGTTATATTCTTGTAACTGTTTTATTAATTTTGTAGTTGTTTTATTAATTTTTTCTACTATTATTCATTTTTATTACAATTTTCGTTTTCTAGTACTCATGAATGACAATAACGGAAATACTTTATCATTTACTGTAATCGTTTAACCCAAACTCAACTGGCATTCCTTACTTTTGCTCGAGATCATTTTATAATAACTGTGAATAGTCATTTGAAGTTCTTTTACAAGATTTATGTAAATTAACTTTGCAAAGTACAATCTTGCTCTCTTTTACGTATGCTGTAAAAGAGTGTGGCGGAAATTACATAGTAAAATCTTTGATGTCAACCAATAACACTGAGACTCTTTCTCTACTTCCAGCTCTTAATTAAATACCCTTTGAAGTTATGTAAGTCTTGAGCAATCCGAACCATTTTAAATTAAAATGAGTTATTTGCTCTATTTTATGATCCTTTAATTATACTTCCGTCGAAATGAATTTCGGCATAATCCTCCGATTATCATGGAAAAAAGCTAAGAGTCAAGTGCGGGAAGTGCAGGAGTTAATTTCTTTTTTTTAACAAGGTACTTCTGCTCACTAAAGAACGCGATAGAACGATTCGTAAGGAAAAATCTTCAATGGAATCTCACAGTTCTCTTTAAGCTTGCTCGTTTCTCATTCGGAAATACAGTAACATCTCTTCATGCTTAAAATTCTTTCTAGCGAAGTGCCCTCGTTAAAAACTGAATTTTGTTTTGTATCAGGAAAATCATAAACGTGCCTATCGCATTATGTTTCCAGAATGTTTCTACATTGTCTTCTGGTTCATTGAAATTCAGATTTTCCATAAATATATATGCAACGGGAAGCTTCCGATCGATACAAACGCTTTATGAATAGGGTTCAAACGACATCCATAAGAAGAATGACTCTCGAAAAGTGTCCTTTGTCATCCGACAATCATTATGTAGGATTTTCTTGAGATATTATATTCTTTAGCATTTTCTTTTCGCATTCACCGACCATTTATTATGTGCAAAAGAGATCCGTGAATCTTTTCCGTGCAAAATTAAATCTCAAAAAGACAGATATCTTACAAATTACACATATAATAAACATGATCTAAATATACATACATAGGTTGCATTATTCAAATATATCCTTTACTTTTTAGCTTGAAATAATAAACACATGCGCAGTTCGTTGACCGTAGCGAACAGAAGTAACTATATAATAATAAGCTTCTGCATAGCAATTTATAGTTTTAAAATTAAAAGCATTATAAACATAATTATTATATAATTATTCTCTACAGTTAATTTTAACTCTTTTCATCTTTTATTAATTATATTCATCCATCATGAAAATCGAAGTTATCGGCTTTATCGATTATCAATTATCTGAAATGCATGGCTCCATTATTTATATAAAACGCCTGCAACAAAACATTCTGTCTTTAGAATTTTGAATATAATGTATCGAGTCATATTGAAACTATATATATGTGCTATCTCTAAATTAAATCAGAATTCTTTTGCTTTTAAAAATTGAATTTGTAATAATGACTCAATATCAAAATTGTTTTTAAAACATTTTTTCCCTCGAATATGTTCGTTAATTTGACTTTTTATATGTTGAATAAAACATCTATTTCAATATTAAATCTTTTCATAGATTACTTAAGATTATATATTTTATGAAAAAGAAATTGCGCAAGTCAGCTGTGTAATAATATTTCTAAAGTAGTAATTTCAAGCGTTATATTTTTTTCCAAGTAAAGGGATTTTTATGCAACGCTGCACATTTCAGTCAGTCTTATTTTTCAAAGTTTTGAACTTGTACTATTGTAATGCTCTATATGAAAGAGATCGAAATATACCTTGGAAAAGTAGATTAAAGTTAAAGAAAGAAATTACCAAGTTAAAAAGACAAATTAGAAACATATTTACTAACTTAAAGTTACTCTCTTAAACTATATACAACTTTTATATAGAATAATAAAATATTCCTTGAAAATAAAGTTATATGCGAACCAATGAACCAAACAAATTAAAGTAATCTAAGCATTATCACAGTGGCACAAACAGCAACTCTCGAAATATTTCAAAATCATTATTTTTTTTGTAAAGATTACATTACTTCAACTTTTGTATAAATTAACTTGGAATTACGGGTTTACAAGCAAATTAAATCACTATATTCATCTTATGTTTTCATATAAATAAAGCTGATTTATATTGAACACAATAAATAATTTAATTTCCAAATTTCTAGTAACCCTGTTTTTTATTACATACGCATGCTACTCATTTTATTTACAAATAGGTACAGAAATTTTTTTTTCAGATTTATGAAAAATGATAACAATAATAATAATAAAACTGCATTTTCTTCACTTGACGTACTGAAAATGTAATCTTCGAAATTAACCCTGTATTAACCCTTTATCGAAAATTTAAAATATTGAAAAAGAACTTCTGAAAAGTATTTAAAAATGAGATTTAGAAGTTAATAATAGTTTTAGGACAATAAATATCTTCTACGATTTGTTGAGTTTTCTCGGCTTTTATGCTTCCAAAAATGACTTAGGCCCACATTATGAGATCGGAAATGGTTCACTTCGACCTGATGGACACGTTTATTTTTTCAGATTTTCATTTTATCACATGGAAAGCACGCTTAGTAAATAAAGGGTTAGTAAATAAAATTAAATTTCATTTCTTAAATCTTAGGTACACTTTACCCCATACATGAAAATAAGATTCTTATAACATTTTAAGTCGCACACGGGCTACCTCGACACTCCCTCGCAAAAAAGCCATACCCATCATCGCGCTCCTCTCGCCAAAGTCTCCATCTCCCGCTTGTAATTTCCCTCGACACTTTTTGCCCTCCTCTATTTTCGCAGCCCGTCAAAGGCCAAAGAAGCTCCAATCAAAAAAGAAAAAGCAGATAAAAAAAAAAGACGGGAATCGAGAGCTAAGCTAGAAGAGCACAGAGCATGACGGTGAAGCGCTCCGCAGCTCCCTTTACTACCGGCAGTCCTGCAGTTAATTGAGCAATCGTGTACGCGAGCGATTCGCGCGGAGGGAGGAGATGACCGGCACTCTCGTGGCCCACATTCCCCGCACACATCAGCGGCACGGCACTGCAGCGGCAGCTGCGGCACAAAGTGTCCACTCGACGCCTCGATATAGCCCCGCCGCGATATCCACATGCGGTCCGGCCTGTGTGTTTATTATTTCTCGTGCTGCTGCTGCGAACTTTGCGTTTCGCCGCACTGCAGTCGTTCAGACTCGCGGGTATATGTATAGGGAGCTGCTCGCGGCTCGGCAATTCGCTCCCGAGATTTTATTTAATAACTCTGGCTGGTCGTTTCGCCGCGCGAATCTCTTGACTTTGCTTTCGCGCGCGCGTGCAGTTGGAGAGGGAAAGGGAGAGAGAGAGAGAGGGAGTTTATTATTGCTTCTTTGGAAGTTGCGGGAGAGTTTTATGCGCGGCTTGAAGTCAGTGCGAAGTTTTCGAATATACTCGCGAGGAAGTTGTTGATTTGATGGGAGGGTAGTGCACTGACGCGGTCTCTGACTGGTGCTCTCTGCGTGCGGTAACACGCTGGGAAGTAGTAATGGCACGGGTATGGTCAGGCAGTCGGATGCGCACCGAAATGGCCGCGGTAGAATTGGCGCATAAAGTTGCGGTAATGAAAGATGGAGTAGGGTTTCGTGTATATTGTTTGAGATAACAAGTAAAGTCAGCATATTAAAAATTAAATTGTTGAAGTACATCAATTTTATTAAGCTGTTTAGCAGTCCAACTGTTGAATCCGATCGGCTTTTTCCGTATTATGAGTTTATTGTTGTATCTATTCGAATACCTATAGAATATATTCAAATTAACTTTACTAGTTGAGATTAGATTGCAATAAAATTACACAAATGAATATAATAAATTGTACAAAATTTTAATGAAATGACATAACAGACATACATTTTTTGTAAATAATACTTCTGCAGTTGAATACGTTATATCTTTCCTAACGCGAGTTCAAAATGAATATTTATATAAACTGTGTTACCACTACTTTTCTTCGAAATGAGAAATTCGCTTTTTAAAATTACCATCTTGTTTTCTCTACACTATCTAGGTTGAAAAAGTTAATTTTAAAATAAATATTGTATAATGGATAATTGTCGCCGTGGGCATCTTCTTTTCAAGTTCCAGTAGAAGAGCTAAAAAGTACTATACTGTTTTTTTTCAACTTACATGTTTTAGAAAAATCTACACTTAATTATCTAACGTATTTTTCTACTTGTGTTTAAAACACTTTCTACACTTGGCATATAAATTTGTACGATAATTTAAAGTTATAAGTAACTCTTAGTCAAAAATAAAAATAAACTATTTCGAATAAATTTTTAAGTCTACAATTTTCAAAAATACGAGTTTATGCCAGTCAGTGCAGTAATAACTGCCTTTAAATTTCAAATCAGTCATGCGCTCTAACTAGAGTGCATTCAGTCAATGTGTAGACGTCTAATGGATTCCAATTTCAGTGATTTGCCATGCTCTCACGTTAGCTCTACGAAGGCTGAATTTGCACTATATCAAACTAAATATTTTCTCATTCCGCGTCGCATTTAAAGTAGGCTGCAATTGAAAGCCGTTATTTTAAAAATATAAGCACAAAATAACTCAAGTTCAACAGTCAATTAACAGTCCTGACACTTCCTCGCAATTTGCCTAATGATTGCAAACAGACGAAGAGAGGAGTAAAAGTAGAGAGCCAGAAGAAAGAAAAGTCCCCTCGCCCGTTCGAAAATGAGCTCGCTGCAGATGTGCAGTGTTTCGCGATCGCCGGGGCGTTACAAAACTTTTAATTGGCTGCTGCACATTTTCGCCGCTACCGCTCCATACGTATACCCACAAAGAAGTTAGAAGCTTAAGTACACCTGGCGTAAATTCGCGTGTGGGTGTAAAAAATCGTTTTCCCTTTATCTCGCTAGCCGCGCCCCCGCGTCTTTGTGCGCGGCTGTTTATGCGCGCTGAATGCAAAATTGCAAATGCGAGAGTGCGCAGGGGCGCAGGAGCGCGAGCCGAGGCCGAGTCGCGAATAAATTTACGTCGACTTTGGCGACGGAGGCGCACCACGATCTCCCGTGGGATGATTTGTATATATATATGTGTGTACTGTATATTCGGTGCATAAAGTCGTTTATAACGGGCGCATTTAAATTTGACGCGCGAATCTTGAAAGTAAATTAGACAGAAGTTTACCCGGTGCGGGCGAAGTTGCGAGGAGGTGGAGGATATTTAGTGAATGAAATATAAGGAGACGCTGGCTCGCCGCGCGCTTAAGACTGGAGTATTTTATGCATGGAAGAATAATTGCGTTAAAAAGGTGGCCGGTCGAGTTGATACGATTTCGACGTCGAGGCTCATTAGAAAATAAACATTTGAATTCTTTATGCAGTGGCCAGGGTGGATTTACACGGCCGAGAGGATTGCTTTTTCTTTGATGCATTTAAAAAATTTTGTTCTTCAAACAAGTAACGGGAACACGAACTCGACTTATTATAAAGTATATGTACAAGAAACAATTTAAGTCGATTAATTTAATTTAATTTAATTTATTTAATTAAAAATGAGAATATTTTTGCAGGTCTCATGATAAGAACAAACGCGTTATTAAATTTGTTGTATTTTATTTTAAGAAAAATCTACTTTTAAAATACGGAATTCCTTTTGCCGTGTAGTAATCATACAGTAGAATGACTTTTTATTTAGAAATTCGTTACGTGAGTAGAAGGGAACTGTTTACTTTTTTGTTAATAATATACTTTTTTGTTGTATTCGATATTTTCAGCTGTATTAGATCTGTCACTTTAAGTTTGGAAGTTTGACTTTCGATTTGGGACCAACGATCTGGAAACCTCTAGAAATATGTTTCCAAGAGAATCGATGAAGGAAAAATGTAATATGTTTCTGACAAGGGTATAAAAAAATATTTATATCAATGAGTAATAACACTGACAAATAATAATTTTTCCAGACAAGTCAATATAGTTTTGTTAAAAACAAGTAATTTAATAAATATATTTAACAATACATTATAAAATATTGTAGAATTATCTTCAGGTTTATTTTTCGCACATTACATACTAATAGTAAATTAAAGTTGGAATCGTAATTTATATTTATACATTAATTTGAAATGTAAATACGCATGTCCTTTTAATTAAAAATAAAATCAAAAGGTTTTTTCAATATTTTCGTGAACTCGCACGAACCAATTTAACTATATAATTGAAACTGAATTTTTCGTCAAAATTACTTTGGTAATTTAATTTGGCTCTACAGAACGGAGTTGATGAATTTTCAGCGCAGCGTGAAATTGATATTTCATTCGTTCGAATGGACAAAAAAGCAGATTCCGCAAAATCAGGACGTGAGAGAAAAGCGGAAAAATAGTACACTCTGCATATTCTTTTGCTCTCTCGTTTTTGGTCCCGAATTCGGGATTCCAAACGAAAATGCGTTTCAAACCGTATTTTTTTTATCGCGGATCGATTCACCGATCGCGCATCGCCCGGTCGAATAAAGCTTAACCGCGCTTCGTTGCACTCTATCTGGATGTTTAGGTTCTCTGCCTCTCAATGTACACTTAACAATACGTGAAGCTCGAGCCTTTATGCAGCACACGTAAAAAATTTTGCGCGATAGTCTCATGCCGCATTTAACATGAGCGCACGAAAGAGCTTTCGACACGATACAGAAAAGAATTTCTTTGACAGAAATCGTTTAATTGTTCGTAAATATTCATGCAAACCGAAGAGTAAATCCTATGATGTTTACGAATTCTTAAAGTATAAAAAAGTAATATTTATTGTTTGTTATTTTCTTAAGCTATAAAAATTTATTATACATAAAGATAAATATAAATTAGTCATAATAAGAAAATATTATAATTCTTAAAATATATATAGCGTTAGACTTATTTAGATTCTATCTTATGGGTAATATAATATTTATTTAAATGTAAATATCAACAGACGTTCATAGTTATCGAAGAATCATTATTCTTATAGTGTGCATTTGAATTTTCTCATATTTACTTACACATGGAAGTATGAATAGTATGGTGAAAATCAATACACGGCGGTAACATGTCAAGGATTATTTTTTACATCTACGTACCGACTGTGGTTAAATGTTATTCTACCTTATTTTCTTTAAAAAGAAATATTTTATGCCAAGACTACTTTGCGTATAAAACTAACTAATGATATATTGAGATAGTTCAAGAAACTGTGGTGCTATTGCATTTATTTGTGTACGAATTCAATATTAGAAATCAAAATGTTTTTAAAATGTTACCATTCATAGCAGATATAATACAAAAATAACATATATTTTAAATTCAGTACAGTCAGTTATAACTTCGAACAGTTCGTAGAACTTTTTTAAAATTTGGTTTTATATTACACATTGATCTCAATTGATTTTGAACTCTTACTGAGTTTAGTTATATAATCACATGAAATCAATCAACCGTTGTCATGTGCTCGATTTTCCACTTACTATATTCAATCATTGAAGTAATTAGTTTGATAACAACGTATATTTCATATTTATATACTTTCACTTTATCGTACTCATTAATTTTTCATGTACACTTTTTTTATTTATTAATTCACTTTATACAACATCTACAACAGAATTATCAACTTATAAAAGTTCATAAACCACATTATATTTTACTATTTTAAAAGTACTTAGAAGAACCCTGTAAATAATATATGAATTTGCAGATTCTATAAAAATTGACACCCGCAGCTCGCGTAATCGATTAACTCCACCTACGAAGTCACCTAGCCATCTTTCGCCACAAGTAAAATAAAAAATGAATGCTTTATATACTGCGAATGACATGTTTCACCGGTATCGCAAGGTCGCGGGTTCAGAGTATTATAAACGCCCGAGCAAGACAGCGAGAGAGAGAGAGAGAGAGGGAGAGAGAGAGAGAGAATAAAAACGAGCCACCGAATGACGAATGATGATCGATGATAACGCACGCTCTCGCATACCAGTCGCTGTATACTCTCGCGCGCTCTCGCTATCTCTTTCTCTCTCCGGTTGCCTGAAAAATGTGTGCTCGGTCTATCAATCACACGCGTCGAATCTCATCGGAGCCATTGATGCACAATAGATCATCGTTATATTCGGCGCATGGCCTGTGGCTTTCGCATATCTCTCTCTCTCTCTCGCTTTATATATCTCTGTGTGCGCGTTCTGCGTACTACGTGGGAAATATCAATCTGTGGACCGTTGAAAATTTCATTCGGAAACAACGCGCGCGCGCGAACGGTGCCTCTTTTGGCCCGGGTTCTCTCTTTCTCCCTCTCTGTTCGTACACGTATGCGCTGTACACACAATGCGCCCCGTAATTATTTAACAAATTGTCCGTACGCGAATTTCCGCGCGGAGCGACGATTGTTCTGTGTGTAAACGTATAAACACGCGCGGATGCTCTATTAACGTTCGTTCGAAGCCGCTATAAATGATTGGCAAAGAGACAAAAGGAATTACGAATGGATACTCGCAATTATTCCGCGTGTTATATGTTATTGCCTGTGCGGATGATTATGTAAAGTTGATTGTAGGAACGACCTCGTTACTCGTTGCGGATATGATTGAAATATTTTTAATCATCTTGGCATTGGTTGTAGCTAATTACATTTTCGGAACGATGAATACAATATATTGTGTAATATAAATACGAATGCGAATTTAATGAATAATGGTTAAAGTTAGTTTTTGGCTTAATGTTTTGTCGCATTAACGCTAATGATCATAATATGGATCAGAAAGTTATATCGCTTTCAACAGAGCTATAAGCGTAATTATAGTTGGGCAACTGTACTTGCAAGAAGCCTGACCGAAACAGATTAGAACTACTTAGCTTCTATGCCACATGCATATTCTACGCGCATTGATATTCAATTTCGGCTATTATGCATACTAGGTATTTAATTAACAAGTGTGAGCGTAACTTCATGTACGTGCATTCGGAATCTTGTAAATATTTATATATCATTAAATGCATGCGCATTTAATTTTGAATTATTACAGTAATACCGGTTGTTTCATACAGGATTGTTCGAACTTATGTAGGTCATAAACTTCCTGCAAAATTTAACTAAATATACTTTATATTTTTTAATAACAAGAAAATAATTCAAATAATTTTTTTTGTTTGTTATAAATTATTTTATGTTTCATGTATTTTTTTTTTTATTAAAAAATATGTTATTCTTTATTCTTTAAATTGTAATATTTTTAGATTGAAAAACAAATATAGCTTTTCTAATTATACGTCACATTTCTCATAAAAATGCTTCGAATTTAATTTGTACAGTTTCGCTTTATCCTATTAAGCAATTCACATGGATTATAGTGTCGCAAGTGAGCGAGATCATCAAATACTAGTACAACGTAATACTGAGGATTAGAAGGAAACGAGACGAGCTTAACGAGTCTAATGGATCTTTAAATTGCTTCTGAAACTACGTCTTTAAAATGATAAATTTAGACGTTATGAATTAATTACGCTCTTACAAAAATTTTAATTTATTTATAAGACTTGCACATGGTTCGTTTTTTATTTTTAATGTTGTTACCTTTTTGTTTTGATATTTTATTAATGTTAATACTATACCATTATTTAAAATTATTAATACTTTATTAATTTGAATAATACATATATTTTTCCGAAGGAAATTCTCAAAAGAGAATTAAGCGCAAAAGATCATCAGAAATTCAAATTCACTTTTAAAGTTGCAATTTACTGAGGAATTTATTTTTACCTTAAGGAGGGTCTTTCGCTAGATATAGGGCATAAAATAAAAATCGTATGATAGCTTATAAAGGATCTATGATAAAACTAATGAAATATACTTAATAATAGTTCATAACTACATGAAAAGAAATATTGTCTCAAAAAATCGTGACGTCACAAGGTTAAATATTGTCAATTTAAAAAATGTTTAGTAAAACCCCAATTTCTTTTTCATTTCTTAACTAATTTTAATGTTTCGGGGCTTATTTTATTCCTTAAACATTTCTCCACAAAGTTAACAAAAGAAAATTTTAAAATAATATATCTGTAATAAAAGAATGCTATTTATAAGTAAACGCGTAAAATTTTATAAACAATTGGCTTTCTCTAATCGCAGATATATTACTTTAAAATTTTCTTTCGTTAACTTTGTAGAGAGATGTTTAAGGAGAAAAATAAGCCCCAAAACATTAAAATTGGTTAAGAAATGAAAAAGAAAATTGGTGTAACTAAATATTTTTTAAATTGATAATATTCACACTTGTGACGACACGATTTTTTTGGAACAATTTTTAAACTCTCAGATAATTTTTGGTTTTATGCCCTATATTTAGCGAACGACCCTCCTTAAAGCCGAAATTCGATATAGAAACGCATTTATGAAAAATTCCAATAGCTTTAAAAGTTTTTAAAGAGTTCGCAAATCTTAATTGTATCTGATAATTTATGTGAAAATTCATTGATGCAGTATCATTTATCTACTCATATTCATTCATCTACTTTCTAAAAATATCACTCAACTGAAAATCGATAAAAAAATGATATATCCCACTAAAGAACTGGAAGCAATACACTCTAAAAATGAAATATCCGTAATAAGTTTGTCATGCGTAATGACTAATTAGTAAAAAAAATACTAATTTAGCAGTGAATATTTACTAATTTGCAATGAAAATTTAACTTCACTGTAAAAATAATCCGACAGTGTATTAATATAATATATATGATATTCGTAACTCCCAAAATGGTGCATCTGTTAGTATCCATGGTAGTGACATGCTTATCGTTGCTTCCTTTTTATAGTACGCAGAAAACATAGACATTACCGTGAAAATCGTGAATTAAAATATTTTTCGGTGTACGCTGAGTACAAAAAGCGCCTTTAATGATAAAGATGGAACTCTACCTTCGTTTTCACGGAATGAACTTTTTTTACGATTTTTGCAAAATAAAATTATGCATACACGTACTTCTGATCGTCATTTGTCGCAAAAACAAATTTTAAACTAACGAAAATGAAGTTATCACATTGAATTTTCTCTAAAAGTGTTAAATATGCAAAGTTTATGCTTTGAATCTTCAAAATGTTCCAGGCGTCTCAATTTTTTACATAATTACATGTTGAAAATTTCAAGTTATATTTATTAATATGTTGTGAACAAAAGTTTGCTTAAGTTTTAGTTGCTCATTAATTTTTAGAAAAATTGACAGCTTATTTAAGTTAACAAACATTTTATTTCTTAAGAAAATAATATTAATCAATAAAGATAAAAATTGCGCAAATGCATGTTGCTATTGCTTAAAAACTAATAACAAAGATGTTAGCCTCTCATCGTTAATTGTCCGATGCATTGAATATTTTGATAAAGCATTGATTATGCACAAAATCATTCGACCACTCAATGAAACAAAAACCCCCCAACATTTCCACTACCGAATGCCACAAATCCATTCAGGCCTCTCTCTCCCAATCGCTCAAATCGTCGATTCTCTGTCCCGCAGACATTGGGAGTTCTCTAGCGACGGATGAGTTGTCCGGGGCGCCAGTTGCAAGCGCCGCGGCAGCAGCCGGGGGAGGAGGAGCCGTACCAGGAGGAGCAGGAGCCTCGATCATCGGCAGCGTCGCCGTCGGCCAGGCCCCTATCGGAATCAGCGCCAGTCCCGACAAGGAGCCCCAGTCCCTGTCGATCTCCAGCTCGGCCAAGTCCTCGCTCGCTCAGCCGGCGGTCAGCCCCATCCCCGCAGCAACAGCAATTACCTCGGCAGCATCGGTACCGGCCCCTGCAACAGCAGCAGCAGCAGCGCAAGCGGCAGTCGTTGCCAGTGGTCAGCCTCAGGCCCCTGGGGGCCTCGTCGTCGAGAGGAGCAACTCCGCCGTCAGCGACGCCTCCAAGAGTGGTGACATGGTGGTGAGTATTATTACTTCTAATGTATACTGTTTTGATTAGTGAAGTTAGGGATGATATGTGCTTGCAAAATGGATTTTGGAGACTTTTTTTCTGGAGTTAAAGTAACAGCCGTAGTATGTGCTGTACATGTGTGTGCGTTTATGTATGTGTGATGAACTTGTATGTGCGTCTATGGATGTGTTTGCGTGAGTAAATCGCCTGCATATTTTAGGTAGGGTTGATGCTATTTTATTTTTTAGAGCTTCTTCTCTTTGCTTTTATTTACGCAATGTAGGAGATGAATATAAATTTTCGTAAAACATGCAAATTTTCGCGTTTTTTCATGCCTAAAAAGTGGGATTAATTTGATTTTACTCCATAGGCATAAAAAAACGCGTAATCTAGAAACATGTTATCAAGAAAATGTTTTGCGCCATGCGGGAGAGTCCTTTTTAGCCTCCGTTTTGCAAACCTCGCAACGCAAACAAAAAAAGCCATTATCTATCTTTACCATTCATAAATTTTGATTAGGGGAGACCGGGGTAAAGTGAACTTTCTCTATATTTCGACATGAATATTTCACTTATATATCAAAATAATCTAAATAAACAATGATTTTTAAATGCTTCGTGGTACATATAATGGGTTATTTTAGTAAATAATTTAACAATGAATTTTCAAGCCAGTCGATATGATAATTTTGCATGTTTTGGGTTTTAGATAAATAAGTGTTATGTATGCTATTTTATTACAGAAATTTTGTGTTTTATAATTAGTACACTAAAATTTCAATAGATATTTTTGTAATACAATAAGACAATACGTAAATCTCTTAAAAAACATTCTTACGTAGCATGTGTATTCGGGGCAAACTGACCGGGGTAAAACGAGCTTATATAAACAATGTAAAAAAGAAAGTGTAACCTCAAACTGACTCTATGGTTATGTCTGATAAATACAATTTGTAAAGCTTTAAACTTACATGTCTGCTAACTAATTGATAAAGTTACGTTTAAAAGTTAAATAAAACTTATTAATTTATCGTAATTTAAACTTGTATATGCATATTTATTGAAGCTCACTTTGCCCCGTGCAAAGGCTCACTTTTCCCCAAGCTCATGACAAAGTAGGCCTCCTCATTTTTTTCTTGTAAGTGAATTTTAAAATATTTTCAATTACTTTGCAGTCTTAATGCTAGAAATTCATATTAAATAAAGTCTATATTACCATTTTAATATATTTCGAATTATTGATAGTTTAAATATATTTATATATTCGTGCTCAAACTTATTTAGGTTCACTTTGCCCGGGTCTCCCCATGTCATTTTTTTCACATGAGGCTTAAAACTGCCTGTTCCCTATGGAGCACATAATATTTTTTGTAACACGTAATCTACTTAATTACGCGTTTCGTATTCAGTTGAAATAGAACCAAATATAGCAATAAACGTTACATACTCAAAAGAGTGGTACAACTTTTCATCTTTCTTTTATTTCCCAAATTTGGTTAAAGTTTGAAAAATGTTTATTACCCACGTGATTAGTGCACAGAAAAAATGGTTAAATTTACTTAAAACATTTACTTATCGAATCACCAAAACAGGGTAATTCATGAATTCGTGTAGCCGAAAATTGAACCGCTTAAAATAAATATATATACTTTATATTAGCAAAAGTCATTAAAAATTTGTAATAAGTAGTTGTAACAGAAGCTGTAACAAGATTAATATTTGAAACAATTAAATAAATCTACTCTATCCTATTTTTGATTGTCATCGTACAATATTTGCACAGTCTGTTTAAAAACAGACACAAAAAGTGTTTGATTCTAGCCCTCAAGTCAAAATTTCACTCTGCAAGATTTAGCGAGCTTGCGAGACAACCTGTCGAAGTCATCTTCCGCCACCCCTTTTTTCGCTCTTCGCGGATAACGAAGCATTGTCGACGCGCTATATAACTCTCTTAACCAGCCTCCGGAGCTCTTTTGTGCCGCCGCGGCTGTGAAAAAAAAAGAACGGCGACGGCAGCAGCGCAACGGCAAAAACATTGTAAACGCCCGACGCCGGCGCCTCTGCGACAAAAGAAAGACGGAATGAATGCTGAAGGCAAATTTTTCACAAAAATAAAAGGGGAGAAGGGAAAGAGGGGGAAAAAAACGAGCGAAGATGAGTTCTGACGGCTGCTGTTGTGCGGCTCCAGTTTCTGGGTGGAGGGTTTTCTTTTTTTTTCATTTTCACGGGCTTTTACACGCGAGCGCGCCCGCATCTGGTTCGAAAGCTGTTCCGAAGTTTTTTGAAAGATGAAACGAATCGAAGCTCTGATATATCGGCACAACGAATATCATTTTATCAGAGGATTTCGAAATACGCTTCGACTGCTTTCAACTTGAGACATTGCATTACCGTGTTACGCATTGCTAAACGCATTTGAGAGCTTCCTTCGGTATTCTTTATTTGCGGAATTTTCTTTCTCTAGTAGTAGTTAAGAATCCTTTTTATATTTTTCTGCACTCAAATTTATTGTTATTATGCTAGAGATTTATGAAACGTATATATTCTGTTTGCACAAAATTCTTATTATTGTTATCAAAGTGGTTTCAAAAAGAAAAATACATAAGTCTACTTTAGAAACCGTGTAAAAAGTAAAACCATGGCATTATATTCACAGTAAAAAAATAATGAAAGCATCTAGCAACTGTAGCAATTTATTACCTGGTGCTTTTTACACAATGCTGTGAAATATTTTCAAAGAGAAAGTTTCAGCTTAGTATTTAGTGCTGAATATGAACCGAAGTGGAGCAGAAAACGAGCTTCACGCGCTCTTTGTTTCTATTCCATTCATCATGAGCCAAACTTTATCTATTATTAAAATGCTCATTTTTAAGAACTTGAAATAGTTCTTCTTGTTATAATGATCATGTCACTAAAGCTTTCATTTTAATTAACACAATTAAAAGATATTAATCATGCATACTTTTTTATTCGAATAAATATATTGTTGTGAAAATTCACAATTGTATGCCATTCATTTTAAGCATTTCTTGAAAAAAGCCTTTACTAAATAGCTTAAATATAATTTAATAATAACCAAGAACCTGATAAGTTCAATTTTATTTACATTTGTATTAAACACATCTAATGACTGAATAAAAGGGGCCATTCCATTCAAATTTGAAACTTCAGTAAATTTGTACATTTTCATTTATTTATATTATAGTCTAATCCTCTTGCGTATTTTTAGTACGATTTGAATAGAATATTCTGAAATTACATAATCTTTGGTTGATAATTGTACAAAATATAAACATCATTAAAAATTTCATTTTTATTATTTCTACGAAAAATTCAACGTACTTCCCATTAAAAGAAACCCAATTACACGCTCACCGCACTAAATACTGATTGTATTTAAATTCCTTCAACTAACGAACATACCTTCTCGAACATCTCCTAAATTTTCATGCACAACCCCATCCGCTTACTCTCTGAGTGCATCACAATATCGCAGATCACTAACGAGAGACACATAGAGGTCCTCGTTAGCAATGCGAAGCACTTACTCTTCTCTCTCTCTCTCTCACACACACACACTCACTCACCTACTCACTTCATCTCTCCACCTTGCTTCCCAATTAAATCACCAATTGCCCTTTAATTGAGCAGTAGCACGCGCGCGCGCATCGATACTACGCCATGTTTGCCAAGAAAGTCCTGAGGTTACGTACAAGCGAGTACACGTACACGTCTGCACACATGTACACGTGTCCCCGTGGATTGCCCGCGTCATTTAATTACCCGTCTGCTGGCTTATACGCGGAGTGTGCCGAGCGTGCGCCATACCTTCATATATCAATTACGCCGCGTCGCAGCGCATGATACGCGTCGCTGCTCATGCCGCTACTGCTGCCGCTGTCGCGCTCTGCGTCCTTTTAAGTGTCCCATTCGCGCGTTTATAGGATGTAAGTCTGGCGCGAGTCCAACTACGCTCGTCTCTCTCTCTCTCTCTCACTTTGTCCTGTGCCGTAAACTCGCTCATCGGCTTTAACGGCGACGTTTATCGTCGAACTATTCCGGGATAACGCGCTCGTCTCGAGTGCAGCTGCATTCTTTCGGCCCGGGGACTGCAGCTCATACCTTCACCTTTTTCGTTTTTCAACGTTATTACGATGCAATTTGCCTTTTCGACGCCCCGCGCAGATGCCGAGTAATTTCTGAAGAAACGGCTCTTTAATTTCGCTTTTTCTTCGCTCGTACTTCTTACCTTTTTACTTTGAGCGAACGTGCGCCGTAGCTGCTGCTGCCGCTGTCGTAAGAGAAATTTCATTTTCACGCCTTCGCGCGATATTGGATGTTTCGAGCGATTGAGCTTTCGCTACAATAGTATAGGGAAAAAAATAATGATCCGATATTGCAGATGGAATGTATGGCGTTGAGTTATTTACTCGCGTTGGATTCTTTTACACTGTTTTATGATATTGATTTACAACAGTGCGAATGAAATGTCGTGAAATGGTTTATTTTCACGACAGCAGGATATTCGATTAATTGTGTTTCAATTGAAATTTCTATAATTGTTATTAGTATAATAATAATATGTAATTACGACTATGGTTGAATGATTGAGTATTTTCAAACAACGACTAATGTCAGTTTAATTTAATATATGTAGTTGTGGTACTTTACATTACTTGTTGATTTCATTGCGTAAATTTATTTATTAAATTAGTGATCTTCCAGAGATTTTCATCTGTAGTAATCGTTTAATAGTATATTTATTAGACATAATTCACTTTGCATATATTCAGAACACAAAAACATGGTTTTAATTGAGATCATAACTGCAGTTTCCAATGAAGTATAAAAGCTCAAAAAAGTAGATTGAACTTTTTTGCAAATGACCAGTTGCATTTGCCAGATTTTTTTTTTTACTGAAATGGAATACCTTGATGAAAATGAAAATAAAATCTACAAAGACCTACTAAAAAATAATGAAAAAAATCAGTAAAAAAACTAATAACAAGAATTTTTCAGAGATATAATATTTTTCATATTTATTTTCATATTTTTTTCTCTTTGGCGGCTTTCCAAATATCGAGGCATTCCTCTTTCATAATTAAATGTATTCAAGCTCGGTATGAGAATGCATATATCCATTTAATACGAGCCTAAAAAATTGTCATTTTGTAACATGATGCTTGTACAAATAATTTTTAAAAACGATTTCTTTTCTTAATATTCAGCTGAACACCGAATGGGCGCAAGTAGAAGTAATCAACCTAATCAATGATGGCAGCGGTCTTGGCTTCGGTATCATCGGCGGACGAAGTACCGGCGTCGTTGTTAAGACTATTCTTCCCGGCGGAGTCGCCGATCGAGTAAGTGTGATCTCCTGGATTAAGCTTTCATTACCAAAGTGCTAATTACGAAGATGGGAGTAAATATACTTGAGCCGAAAATCCGGTATAAGTACATATTGTATTTAATTAACTCTAGTAACAACTTCATTCTATTGTATGATTTCTAATTATAAATATAGACTTTCAGGTGATTTCCTAGTCAAATTTTTAAAATGTGTACTTTTAATTTTCGTAAACTAAAACTAGAAAGAGAACTTTTCTATTATAATATAAAGTTCCACAGAAATTTTCAAACATTTTTTAAATTATTTAGAATAATGTGATACCACTTTGACATACAATTCTAAAAAAACTTAATATTTTCAAAGCTAAAAAATATAGAATGTACTTTGGTCCGAAATACGTTAAAGAATATTATGCACTAGGATAATTTTGAAAGACTGTCAATCTTTGAAAAATATTTAACAAGAAATATAAACTATCGATATATAATACGAATTCATAAATTACTTAATTATGGTCTTTAAATTTTAAATATAGTCAAAATAACATTTATTGGTATTTATTCACTGTGTTGAACTACATATTTACGCAAGAAAAACAAATCTAATGTTTGCCAAAAATCACCAGGAAGACACTTTATAAATATCGTACTAAATTCAACTTCTAATTAAAATACCACATCTCTCCAACTCTAGCATACAAACTCTTATCAATCCAACATCCCCTTTAATTTCAATAAAAACAGATCAAACTTCGAATTCAACTGTTCGAGTACACCACTCCATTTCCTACAAAAAATAAGAGCAAAATCATTCATTCCCGACGCCACGTTCCCGATAATGCTCCTCCTCTGCATCACGGCTACAAATGCAGAATCGAATTCCAACGTTTGCTCTCCTCCTTCACTTCCCAGCTGCAAGTGCTCCCCCCCACGTAGAATAAGAATCTTCTCCGCTCGCCCATTCACGACCCTCGAATATCGGGATTTTCTTTTTTCACCTCCCGCCGCAGGACAATCGACTGCAGAGCGGAGATCACATCTTGCAAATCGGCGATGTCAACCTGCGCGGAATGGGGAGCGAGCAGGTGGCCGCGGTGCTGCGCCAGTCCGGCACTCACGTGCGCCTCGTCGTCGCTCGGCCCGTCGAGCCCACTTCGCCCGATTATCAGGTGAGCCAGCGCTTTCCTCTGTCGCGCTTTGTTTATTCGCTCGGCTGGATTTTTGAATTCTGAATGATTATACGCGAGCAAAGCCCAGGATTAATATTCACGGGCTTAAAATTTGAAGGTTTGCGTGATGCGGAAATATATTGATATAAACAACGGTGGGCGGGCGGATTTAACGATAAGAGGGTATACATATTTATCGTATGATATGAAAGGATAAATAAAAGTTGATTTTTCTTTTTTGTTTACATTTTTATTTGTTAGTTTGCACGTTACTTCAATTTGTACACACATCAAATAAATCACTTACAAAGGTTGTTTACAGATTTTCTTTTCACTTGCTCATTCATATTGCGTTGGCTTTTCGATGCGAGTATTGTTATTATTACATAAACATCACATATTATACGATCATTCCGAATTGCAATCATTCAATCTATACTTTCTGAATTATACTATTTTTAAAGAGTGAGTTTAACCGGGAGATTTTCTTAAACATAAACAAATTTTCAGAATACTGTGTACAGGGACAAACATGGAGTGAGTTTTAGATAATGAGTACTCGAAGAATTTAGATGTTTTTTTCTGATATTGCTTTCAACATTACAAACATATTATTTTTATATTTCACTTTTGTTGCCACAACAATTTTAAGATGTCTCTTTTACCGCGACATCATGAACATGCATTATTATTTTATGTTCAGACTCGTTTGAATAGATCTTTGTTTTCAATAGACTGCATGCTGCTTTTTACTTCGTAACACAATTCTTATTCATCATTATAAAGAAGCACACTGCTCGTTAATTTTCTTTATCGTTATTATTTCATTTAAGCATTCAAGTCTTATAAGACTATTGTGTATTTTCTTTGCAATGTTATAAATGTCATTTTCAGGCACTTAAGTACGTGGCGTAAAGCACTTCGTAATACAGTAGCAAGACTTTTTAATCATATTCACTATAAAATTTACCACATTTTTTAATAATAAACCACATCTTTAAAATTAATTTTATTTAGTAAACACAAATTAACTAAGTTCTTATATTTTATTGTTATTTACATCTAGTAAATTAAAAAATTTCAATTAATTTAACAACTACAATGTTGTGGAAAAAGTTTTGCTTTCAATAACACTTAAAAATGTTAATATATTAGCGTAGCTTATAGTCTAACCATAGTTTAGCTTTCATTCAACTAGTTACAATTATAAAACGCGCCTAATACGCTGCTATTAAACAAAAATCTAGAGCAGTAGCGACAAGCTAGAGAAAAATAGTACTAGAACAGTGAGGGAGAGTGGTATAAATTAACCGTCAAACTTTTATGTCTGTTTGTGGCGGCATTAAACTTCATCTTCCCGAACGGAGCAATTACAGCTCCGAAAACTATCTGGACCATTACTCTTCCACCTGTCTTAACGAGACATCTCTCTCTCTCTCTCTCACTCTCTCTCTCTCTCTCTCTCTCTCTCTCTCGCTCTCTATATATATCCTAGCCGCGAAGCTGATAACATAGATTATTTTCACATATATATATATATAGCAATCGAACTAGCGTGTATCGGTACAATTTGGCCGCAGCTCCGTAGCAGTTGCAGTACTGAAAGCGCGAGCGCGTCGTAATTTCTCTCTCTCTCTTTTTTTTCCCCGCGACGTCAGGCACTGGGCAGCCACGCTCCAATTGTGCCGACCAAGATTCTCGGCGACCCGGACGAGCTGGACAGACACCTGCTGCGCAGCGGCGCCGACGCCCACAACCTCAGGCGCGCCCAGGGCGGCGACACGAGCTACGACAACGGCGGCGGCGGTGGCGGCATCTACGGCCCGGAATCCGACTTGGACATCCACGTGAGTGCAGCGTGTTATATTTGTTGATGCTTGGCGCGAGCCTTCTCGGACGCTCTGGGGTGTTCTATTTTTCGCTGGCTTTATTTGCGCGTCCTAAATTAAGTGAGCTGGAAAAGGTGGCATTGTTCGGCGTTGGGCGTTCGGCGTTGGAAGGTGACGGAATCGTCGCGGTGGGAACGAGGAGCGATTATTGGTCGATGATTTGCTCGGTGGCTTTTCGGAATAACGATTTGAGTTCATTTTTTCGTGTTCTTGAGATATCGAGACGAATGTATTGTTGTTTGCGCTAATGTGCTAGGTTGAAGTGTAAGAGATAGCAAGTGGAAGTATGTAAGTTAATATATATTAAATGTGTAATATTAATCACAGTATCAAACGTTTTACGAAAAGCCTTACTTTTCTTTTAAAAAAGAAGAATATGTATGGATAAATATGGACTTGAGTCGTTAAACATCGGGATGGATGTGACGAGGTGGAGGTCTAATTCTCGCGAGAATTGGTGTATAATAACATATCGAATGAGGCTCTGAAGAGTCCATCCAGAAAAGTTATGCTTTTTGCAGGAAAAATCAAAGTGTGCTCCTAATACCGAAAATATACTGATTTTTTCTCACATTAGCTTAATTATCTCAAAAACTACTAATAGTTCAAGTAGCTGTATTAGAATGATTTGCTGTTAAAATCAGAATGGGAAAGCTTGGTTTCTGGGTGCAGAATTTCGTTTTTTATGAATCCTACAATTTACTAATACCTAATCAAATATTTAAGTAACCCTTTTCAATCAATATAGTTACAAATTATATTGACACGGACCTAAGCCATCATGTGTATTTTCAATCATTGAGTTATATTTCCAAGTCTCCAGCTACTTTTATATGAAAGAGGTCTATTTATTTATATTTATAAATTTAACATGTAAAATTTGATATAATTTCAATATTAAAATAATGAAATTCAGTTTGTATTCCGTAAAGCTAAAGATTTGATCAATCTATATAAGTTAAAGTAAATAATAACTTTAAAAAAACGTTTAAAAAAATGGATAAAAAATTAATATGTTTATTTAATTAATAAGTTTATTAATAAGTTTATGAATAAAAATGGTTTAAAAATTAATAAGTTTTCTATTTAAAATAGTGTATTATATTCAAGTGGGTATATAATATAAAAAAATTAATGATGAAGAAAATAGTATATTCGCTGAATAAAGGCATAATAAATATTCGAATTTAAAATCGATGAAATTTAATACAATCTTGTAATGATAATTTACACGAATTAGCGTATTACAAACAAATTTTCCGTCGGTAATTGAAATAGTTGTAAAACAATTCTAATAATACATTTCCTTTTACTACTACAAGTTTCGCTTGAACGTACTCAGTAAGTTCACACCATTAGTGAAATATTCGCTGCGCGTTCGTGACTGACTCAAACAAAAGTTTTCGGTAGTGGTAAAGGGTTGAAGTCTTATGAAATTCGTTTCGGTTGTGTTATATTCTAGTACATTAAAATTTTACTAAATTGTTAGCTTTGACATTTTTCCCTTGTTATCGATAAATGCCGGGAATAGCTTTTCTCAATTAAATTTCAATTTTGAGAAAATATATCTATAAATTTATTGTTTTTGATTAGAACAACAACGTTCTATAGAGATATTTACTAAAAATGGAAAATTAAATGGTAAAAGTGAGTCCTCGTAATTATTGGTTACGAATGGGTTTAGCATCACCTTAACTTTACGTGACGTTAAATTTGTTATTTATAACGTGAAAGTTTCCCGCCTTTTACAATTTTTTCTTAATGATAATTTAGAGTTAATTTTAAGAGATGATAGTTTAATAAGGTAATAAAAGATTATTTATAATATACGATAAGATTTGTTTGATTGATCCTATAATTTCAAATATTTTGATAACGATTCATAGAATGTATCTTTAAATGTGCATTCAATATTTTCAATTGATCATTAAATCAATTATTAACATTTTCGCAAAGATAACAATTAATTATTAGTATTCTGCTACATTGCATTGTTATTCTAATATATTTTGCAATAAAGCTAAATATTGCGTGATAGCGATGAATATTGTAATAAATATATTATTTGGAAAATCAAAGTGCTGTAAAGTTGACTATTCCTTTGGTCATCATGGCTCTATTAGAAAATAAATTATTTAAAAATACAATTAAAGTTAATAGCATATATTCTTGATATAAAGCTTGTCTTATAATTTATAATCTGGATTTACTTTATTTAATATATATATATAAACTTATACATTATGTACCTAAATAGAGGCGTATGTAGACACAACGAGAGTCCATTTTTACGAGAACTCATAATGCATTAAAATAATTAATATTCATGCATTCAATTTAATACAAAAAAATCACAGTAAAAATTAATGCAATATAAAAAAATGAATTCAATCATTGTTTTGAGTCAACTATATAAAAATCTTAATATTCGCGTATAAACCAGAACGGTAAAACTATAATACTTCTACAATTAAATTACAGTTTGTGTAACAAAAAAAATTAATCACGTACATTAAAATGCATTATTTATTTACATGTGACCGAAAATTCAACAAATACATAATTTACTTTTCTAGACACCAAAATGTGTGAAAATATGGGGTGGGTTTCAACTATACGAACATTCAAAGTTTCCCGGTATCTCTATTCAGAATTTCAAATTGAAATCAAACATGATCAAAATTCAAATCATGGATTATACCGTTAGTTCATAGTTGAGACTAGTAAGGGTACGCTATTCCGTGGACATTCTCCTTTCATATTGCAAAAAAAATTTAACTGATAATTAAAATATGCCCTTCACTTTAGTTACGAAAATAATAAATAGCACGCTATAAATTGCTAAGCGAAAATTCTACTTCGTAAAAGAGTTTCCATAATTTTTCAAATACATTCACTCGGCATCGTGTGACGATAAAGTATACATAATAGTATATAATATAAATATATAATTAATAATTAATATATTATAAATATATAATTAATTAATAAATAAATAATTATATTACCAATTACACGCATTTTGTGGTTGATTTTTTATTTTAAAAAGGCTCGTTTTATTTACTCTTATCATAAGTTAATCAAACTGACTCTTTCGGAATGAAAAAGCTAACTGCAATATAATGCTTTCACTCTCCGTATAGGGAGTTTCTTCACTCTCAGAAAAAAGAGCATTTTTATGAAAGTAAGAATCTTTCGAAACTAAAAAACATTATACTTTTTCTAAATGACTCTCAACCCGGCTAAGAGTAAAATAAACAGTATTCTCGCGATTTCAGATGAAGTACACTCGTTGAATTATTATTTCTCCTCTCACTATAAGAACGACAAATCACTCGAAGCCGTGAATGTTTCCTTGCCGCGATTCAGCATGAACGCATATCTCAGCCCTCAAACGTCTTTTCTCTGTACAAAAACTAAAACCAAATTGTAACTTCCACCCGACAATGCACCTATCGTCAACTCGATCCAAAACTCGCTCTCTCTCTCTATTTCTCTCTTTCTCTATCACTAAATCCCGCCGACCATTGTGTCCCGACCGCTTACGTCTTCTCTTTGTCCGCAAAATCGGGCCCACCTCGCAGGGTCGCTCGAGCCTCATCATGGACGTGGGCCGGAGTCCGCTGTCCGTCGGCGCGCCGATCGTCCCGTCGCCGCTTGGCGGTGCAGGCGCGCTGCCGATCGCCGAGCTGCCCGTGCTCTCGATGGACACCATCGACGTCAACGCCCTGCCCGAGATGGAGAGATTCACCGTCGAGCTCAAGAAGGACAGCTGCGGCCTCGGCATCACCATCGCCGGCTACGTCTGCGAAAAGGGTGAGTACGCTGTCGCTGTGGCTATTGTTACTCTTGGGGTTTTTTTTTATAGGTGGAGGGTATGAATACGTTTTTTGTATTCCTAAGGAGAATATTGTGTTTTATGATTTACTGAAATCTGGTCATATTTTAAATACAAACCGTAGCTCGTTGTATATTTTGTGTTAACGGGGGAATTAACTGGGGTGATATGTACGAGATACATGTTACACATGTTTAAGGTTGTACATACTTGTATAGTCTGCGTCAAAAGTTACGCAAAATCTATATAATTAACTGCAAGAAATACTTTTACAACTATTGGGTTAATACATCTATAAAACATACTTAAAAGAACAAAATGAACCATTTTAAGATTACATTGAATCAATATTCAACTAAATGTGATACAAATGTTGTCATTGTGAGTAAACTTCAATCGAAAAAAGGTTAAGAATTGCAGCAAAATTAATTAAAAGGCCGAACGGCCGTAAAAATTAGAAAGTATTGTATCTTTTTTCATTGTCAAAAAGTATATGCAAGCGACGCATTATCAATATCTTTATAATTAGTTTCTGTCTAAAGAAAATTTTAATTGACAGTACCTATATTCTTCGTTTATTAACAAGTTAATTAAATTTCGATGATAAAACAAATTTCATGCAATACGACTAAAACAATTATATCTACCAAAATCCATTATCAATTATTCAAGTAGTGAATAGGTATATATTTTATGCAAGAGAATATGGCGACATTACTATTTTAATTTTAGGGATATCGATTACTTAATACTTTTCTATATCACATTGATAGATCTTGTAATCTTTATTATTCAAATCAAATAACCATCTCTGGTAAAGTTCAGGATATAATTAAAAGTCCGGTCATTGAACTAAATAATAATTCAGTAAAAAGATTTTTTTTAATTTTAAAAAGGCACTTGAAAACATTTTTAGGCCGAAAACCTAAACCAATTCATGGGTCAATTTCAATTTTTTAAAATAATACTGATTTACACAAGTTATAGGGTGTCAAAGTTCCTTTGTATAACGCCACCGTAATAAAACATCAAAGGATACCGGCGTTAATATCGTAACGTCGCATAAACTTTGAAGCGCTATACCTTCTTTAATTTTCGAGATATTTTAAAAATTCTAACAAATCACACAGGAAGTATCCTGTTATCTATCAAAATATGTTAGTAGATAAATGCGTTTTTAATCAAATTACATCAGCACTTTCAAAATAGTATCTAAAATTGACTACCTTCATAACCTTATTATATTAATACAACAAAAGTATCCAAAACATTAAAATATCTCGAAAATTAAAAAACAATTGAATAAAATATATACTTCGGGATTGCCAGAATCATAATAATAATCTCCACATTGTCTCCAAGCCACCTCGCAAACAACGAAGCAAAAAAACGAATCCCCCAGAAATCCCGAGCTCAAGCCCAGACCCTCCGTGCGAATACTCGCGCAAAGCATCATTGTCCATTAACGTGATTGCAGAGGAGCTGTCGGGCATATTCGTGAAGAGCATAAGCGAGGGCAGTGCCGCCGACCTGAGCCAAAAGATCCAGATAAACGACCGGATCGTCGAGGTGAACGGCCACTCGCTGCAGGGCTACTCGAATCACGAGGCGGTGGAGGTGCTGCGAAGCACCGGCCAGACCGTCATGCTCTGCCTGGAGAGGTATCTCCGCGGACCCAAGTACGAGCAGCTACAGCAGGCTATTGCCGCCAGCGAGCTCAGGCTGCCCCAGCCCAGCTCGCCCTCCATCATCAGCCTGCCCACCTTTCCAATTAGCGCGGTAAGTGTTTGGCTGCGCATTTGGGATGTTTCGGGGAGCGGGAGGGTTTGTGTACGTTGCTGTCGTCGATGGTTTTTGGTTTCTACGAGTTGTGCAAGAATGGACTGTACGATGGTTGCCCATTTTTGGGTTTGAACGGGACTTATTATTGTTTATTGTAGTTTAAAAATAATGGCAAACTTTTTTTTTTTATTAGTTAGTGGCACGGATTTGGATTTTGTTTCGTACATTTAAAGGAAACTATTTCATTTCGGAACGTTTAATACGAATAAGCTATCATTTTCTGTTAAGTATATATATTATATATATATATATATAACATGTATTTTTAAAGAATACAGAATTACGATTCTAAAGTGTGTTCAGGTTTTATTACATTTTTTCAGTTGTGTTGTTTTTTGTCATATTTACCAATACTTATTATAATGATACTATCAAAGAAAATTCTTATGACCCTTTTCTACGAAGTAGGTCTGCTAAAAAATGTATTTTTTATAAAATATGACTGAAGTAATTTTGCATTTTTCCAAGAGAACTAAACGTAGAATTCTTTATCGCTAAATTATATAACAAGAAATCATCTAAGGTTCGTAATTTATATAGAGTTGTTTAATGTAATGACATTATTAAATTTTAAGAATTTTAAAAAGTATAATTTTGAAATCTCGTAAATGAATTGAATTTACAAATTGGTATCGATCTATTTTAGTATACGGAGTACACTTTTTTACGAAGTAAGCCTGCTAAAAAATGTATCTTTTATAAAATATGACTCAAGTAATTTTGCATTTTTCTGAGTGAACCAAACGTAGAATTCTTTATCGCTAAATTATATAACAGGAAAAAATCCAAGGCTCGTAATTTATATAGAATTGTTTAATGTAATGAATTATTAAATTAAAAAAATGTTAAAAAGTAATATTTTGAAATCTCGGAAATGAATTTAATTTACAAATTGGCATCGATATATTTCAGTATCAGTACGGAGTATATACAGGAAAGCTTGTGGACACAAAATACCTTTTTTCAGTGTAGATTCTGTCATGTTTTGTTTACTAAACGAGTTAAATAACAAACTTGATTTGATTATTAATGAAATTACAAAAAAAAAAATGAAACTTTCGCCAGGAACGTGCATGCCATTTTGATCAATATTTTATAAATAAAATTGTCTATCTTCATTCATGTGACAGTTGTTTCCATTAGCCTACTCACGTGATTTTATATTTTTGATGTAGCATTGTAATTTCCTACAATCAAATATCATGACATTTTCTCGTTATCAATTGTCCCATATTAAACTGTTAATAAAACGTACTGAATGCCATTTACTAAATTACTTTGTTTTCTATTATTAACAATAAATCAGTACATAAACCGAAACAACTCACCCTGATGAAATTTATTTCCTTCATATTTTTGCATAACATAACTTGTTCATATAGGTAGCTACTGCAAACATAATTCCGTTAATTATCGTTAAATAATCATTTCTCACTATACATCTGAAACCAAAGATCAGAAACAAAATACCAAAAGCCACAGTCGGCGCCTAGTCGATTGCTCTTGACGAGACAAGTGAAGGAATTGCTATTTCAGGACGGCGACACGACCTTGGAGATCGAGCCGGAAGGTGAGTCGCACACGACGGTCGACAGCGCGGTCCTGCAGGAGATTGATCGGGACGCACTGATGGGCGATCTCGACGAGGTCACGAACGTCGAGGCCCTACTCAGCGACCCCTCGACCGAACTGACGCCGAAAATCGCCGCGGCCATCAAAGCCAAATGGCAGAAGATCGTTGGTCCGGACATCGAGATAGTGGTGAGGCTCGCTGACGCGCAAAATGTTTGCTAATCCCTCTCTACCCTGTCTCCCCCTGCACGATACAGAGATGATTTTATCGAATTTCCGCGTTCTCGTTGTGCGTAGGTGGCCCAACTGAAGAAATTTGCGGAAGGCAGCGGTCTCGGTATTAGTTTAGAAGGGACAGTCGATGTTGAGAATGGGCAGGAGGTGCGCCCGCACCATTACATACGTTCGATTCTGCCAGAGGGACCAGTTGGACAGAATGGCATTTTGAGATCGGGCGACGAGCTTTTAGAGGTATGTATCGAGTTACAATGAATATTGCATTGCGTTTCGCGTGTACTAATAATGCTCAATAATCCGTAGTTAGTTATTACGTTACACTTTAGTTAATGGATTGTAGAGAGTAGCAACGTTCGCTACTGTAGTAAATTATTAAAAAGTTATATTGATTTATTTTTCAGGTAAATGGTTATCGTTTACTCGGAATCAACCACATGGAGGTAGTCAGTGTATTAAAAGAACTGCCGATTCACGTTCGAATGGTCTGCGGAAGGAATATCGCTTCTCAAGATCCACTCTGTCCAATTGATACTGCCCAGCATCAAGCGGCCTTCCAGACAAGGGTACGCAAATGGACTCTGTTCGAATCCAATTGAATCCCCGGGCCGCGGCACGGAATCTTTATTCATGAAGCTCTCGTTTTCCATTTCAGAGTATTCTCGGTGGCTCCCTGCAAAATTTGTTACCTACGTCGGATCGTTTGGTGAAGGCGAAATCAGACGGTTCCTTGGCTTCGACGACAACGACGGCGACCGTGACTGATGCTAGTCTGAACAAAATGAAATCTCGCTCCTTGGAACCTTTGACTGGACTAGCGATGTGGAGCTCCGAGCCACAGATCATCGAATTGGTTAAGGGAGAGAGAGGCCTTGGGTTCTCTATTTTGGATTATCAGGTAATGCGCCGCTTTGAATGTTGAAAGGTTCAAAGCATGAAATAGCTTTATTTAAAACTTTGTGATCATGCATTTTCAATTTTCAAGTTTATCACATTTTTTTCTAAATTTAAATAAAAGTAATTAAAACGAAATAGTGAATAGGGAAGAGACACAATATTTCAGATACCTTTTAAATTAAATGTCGAGATAAATTATAAACCATAGTGAAAATAACGAATTAACTATATTGACATTTAAAAAAAAAATTTTCTAAAATTACTTTGCTAAATGAAAATTTAAGCAGTGTATTAAAATTTGAGAGATAGAATATAGTATAGTATACGAGATGTTTTCTAAATATATATCCAAAATAAATACAAACATGAACCAAGCATAGCACAAAGTTAGTATCTTCTTGTAAAGCAAAGATAAATTGCGTCTACCAGTTTATTTTGATACTCAATCACGAGTGCTATAAATTAAAAGAAAACTACTGAACTTAAAAAAAATGAATTTATTATACTAAAATACAGCGGTATTCAATCGCAGAAAAATCAATGTCTATACATTTATTAATGATTTTCTACTGTAAAATTAAAATAAGCCGTACTTTTAATATCACGTCCCTTCCTAATTCTATTCGTATGAAATATCGTTTTTCAATTTTATCTGAACTTCAAACATTATGCAATAATTGCACGAGTTTCAAAAGCTACTTCTCATTTTACATTAACCAGCACTACTCCTACAGCCGTGTTCGTCGCGTCTACATAGTTGCAGCTTAATTAAACCTCATCCTCGGCGCGCGAATTCCCTTTCTTGTTCCAGGATCCAATGAACCCCAACGAGACTGTGATAGTAATAAGGTCCCTCGTGCCGGGCGGCGTCGCCCAGGTCGACGGCCAGCTGATACCGGGCGACCGGCTGCTCTTCGTCAACGACATCGCCCTCGAGAACGCGACCCTGGACCAGGCGGTGCAGGCGCTCAAGGGCGCGCCGAAGGGCGTCGTGCGCATCGGCGTGGCCAAGCCGCTGCCCATTCCCGATAGCATTGCACAGGTGAGCACAGAGCATCGGCCGGCCGAGCGGGCCGAGTTTAAGAAAGTCGCGAGTCTCGGCCTGGCGCCGATAATGGACAGCCACAGGCAGAGGCTCGAGTACTTTCGCGAGCGCAAGATCAATGTCATACAGGCGCCGCATCACATGGACTTGATCGAGGGCTTGCAACACCAGCACAATCTCGTCAAGTCTGAAAGCTTTTGATTTAGAAGAGGGCCTAGATTTAAGTTTCTCTTTTATTTCTTTTTTACTTGAATCACAAGCAACATCGACAGTGAACTAAATGAAGCTTGTCCTCGAAACTTGCCAATACTTCTTTTTAACAATTGAAAATACGTTCTGGAATTTTTATGGCTCTAAAAGTACTTAATCAACTTTTAAGTGAGAACTTTGTCATAATGCTTGTCATAGCAAAGGAACTATCGGCTTACGATGTTTCTAAAGTATTTGCAAGAAATATGAAGGAACATTAAAACGTTTGTATAATATTTCTTGAAGATCCTTTTAATCGTTTTAAGTACCTCACAAAGTTTTCAAAACATCGTTCTCAATATATTTGTTTCAAACTTTTGATGTTGTTTGGGTCATTATAACTCGCGAACGACTTGATTATTATACTCAGTGTTATCATAGTTTTCTTTATACCATCTGCAGTATCTTAAATTCTTTTCTAAAGTTAGAATTCACTTGAGGCAATTAAAAGACAAAATCTAATGAAATTATTTGATACGCCTTGGATAGCTTGCTTTAAAAATCTTACGTGATAATTCGTGAGTAAGTTACATTTAAAATTATTTTATTCTTCTTAAAACAATTTTGTTCAAAACCACTTAATCACCATTTTTACTTTTCTACTTGTTTAAAAGTTTCACTGCATGCTGTCCTAGGTAGAGAATCTAAGAAACTATTAGCAGACAGGATTATAAAAAAAACATGTCAGTATTATTATAATTAACGAGTACAGGCTCCGAATAGGATTGAAAATTTAATCCAACAAATGTAATATCAAAGATAATGGCAGAAGTACTGATTACTGATAAATCATTCATTTTATTTATCTTAAGTTCATATCACAGAGTTAAAGTATAAATCAAAACTATTGGGCGGATTGTTAAACAGAAAGCAGTGTGACATTTCATTATTTCTAAGCTTCATAAACTTTTCTTTATAGCCTTCATTTGTTATACACTGTTTTTTATTATAATAAAAAAAAACTTAGTAATTAAGTTTGATTAATTCTCTGAAACATTAGATTTAGAAGTTATTCTAAATTTTTAAATGAAACTTTGTGCAATTTTTAAAAATAATAATCTACTTATATATACATTTTATATATATTTACTCGATTTTTAAAGATTCGTTAATGAAGCTGCATCAGAAATCAGTATAATTTTAAAAGAATACTTTTACTCAAGTAAATATGTTTTCAGTACATCTTGTTCATGTTTGATGTATATTATTCATAAAAATCAATATGTTAATTTTAAAGAGATTCAGGAAGAAAGGTTTCATATATGTAGATACACTGTCATCAGTCAGATCACATTTATTTTTATTTGTACAAATCACACCCTACATAGTCGATATTTCATATATTTTTCCTATTTGTGCTTATGTTATTTGTGTTTACAGTCTGATAATAAATTTACGTTGTTAAGTGTGTTTAGTTTTTTACAGAAACGCATGCTTTGATCAACAGCTGATCTTTCAAGAGTGTGCTTTTTATTGTTCGATGTAGCATATAACATTCTCCCGCTTGTACATGTTGCAAATAAAGACTTTTTAAATGTTAAATCGATCTTAGGATAATCGATGTAAAATCGATTATTTTAGAATAAATCTACTATTGTCATATAATGTTTCCGTCAACGTTTACATTTATTCAAGCCTTTGTTCATTAAAATTGTTATTTATAAATAATAAAATATATATAACATAAATTTAATATTGTTAAGTAAATCAAAGGCATAATTTTATAGTGAAAGGGCTTGGAATTTTTGAAAATTGACGGTATTTTTAAGCATTTAAAATAAAATTAATTGCAAGATTGTTGACATGATTGTTACTACTTTTTATCTGAATGGGACGCATTTTCTTGCGTATCACAGCTAACGTAGAGTTTACGCATAATTACACATGTACATTCGCAGTGACTTCCTAAAGCACATTGTGAAGCAATGCGACACAGTCACTTACGTTTTTATGGAAGCACCGAAGAAATGTCGTGGCAATTTGTATTTTTCACAAAACAATAAATAGGTTGTCGCACACGTTATTTTCTTTTGTTTATTCAAAACCTTCATTCTCACCAGTTTACTTCCTTCTCACACGCTCACTATAATACTCATACACAAAAAAATGTAATGATTTGAATAAATATTCAAATTGAATACGTTTTATTTATTATGCTAGTTTCGAATGAATACTCAATACTCATAAACAAATAATTATTCAAAATTAATACATTTTTTTAAATGTAATGCTTCAGCAACACTTTTTATGTTTTACGTTTTATGCCAGCAATCATTCATCCTTAAAATATTATTTTCCACCATCCGCCAAAACCCTTCTTGCTGAATAACTTTCCTACAAATCAGAGTTTACTTTTTACAGGGCGCTTATATGTAATTCAATCATGTTATGATGAGTACGAACAGATTGAAAATGAAACTTTACTTTAGAAAGAATAGCCTGTATTCAGGTTTGATTCTTTGTAAAAGTTGTGTAGATATAACTTCTTACTTTAAGTTTTTCAATTAGTGTTAAGGAGCGTCCACCACATTTTTCAACACTATTTTTATTCGTGAAGCAGAGGAAGTCTGAGCAGCGGGAACCACTTAAGGAAAGCGTCGAGTGCATAAATATATGTATTTACGATTCTTCGCTTAACGCGACAATGACTTTTCATGCTTTTTTGTTATAATCCAAAGATCAAAGTATATAACGTGTAACATATATATGGCTGAAGCACGATTTCGTTTTTTCCAGAGGTCTTTTCTGCGCTTTACGCAACTGCGATGAAGGCCCCCGAGTCTGCCTCGTCAAGTACATATATACACATAAATTCTTGCGTAACGTTCTCTTTTTTTTTTCTTCTCTTGAAGTTTTCTCTTACTTTAGTCGTGCTGTAGGCATTACCGTATAATCAATGCAGGTTTGGCTAATCGATCGTTTAATGAACGTCACGTAATTCCGTATATCTCCTTAATGCGCCAGAGCCTTTGGATTAGTAGGCCGTTATGTGTATATATCTGTGTATTTGCTTCTTGTCTACGGCGATATGTATAGGTATAACAAGTATTCACGTATATCGCTAGACTTACAATTAGAGTAAAGCGCTATTGAAATTGCACGTATATACAATTACTAACAAATCATCCCGCAGATGCAGCAATCCTTTGAATATTTTGTTTATCAATGATACAATGTTTTTCTTTTTAAACAAGTTTTTTTTATAACTGAATAGCCGAATTAATAAGTACTTTTAAATAAATATCGATGACATTTTGACGAAATGAAATTTTTGTTTAATAAATGAACAAAATATATCTTTCATGAATTCATTTTATCTATATAAACATGGCATAAAGTATTCATCTCAAACTTTAAACATATTATGTTTTGATGAATTTCGTATAAAAATAGAATTGTTCAATTATTCATTCGTGTCGTTTACTTTTTGTTTCTATTAATGTATTCACAAAAAAGCTTCACGTCCCATCTGATAGCCTTTGTAACGTTTGACGTATCTCTACATAAATCGAGCATATAAAACCGATCAAAAAAGTGCCTACGACTCATAACAAAAAAAGCAAATAAATTCCTTGCAAGCGCACGAATCGTGAACGAGAGAATAAAGAATTTAATGATCCCCGACGTCGTGTATCCCTCCCCCGAGGACGTCTAATTCCGCACAAAACGCTTCTGCTCCCCATCCGCAGCCAGTCTCACAGATATATATAATAGGTATATATATATATATTTAGCTATTTGTACAGTACATGTGTAATAAGGAGCCCCCGTCGGCGTTTATGACGAATACATTATAACCGAATATCGAGAATCGCTTTCGACCCATTTTCTGCGTCTCGAGGATCCTCGAGAGACGACAGAGACACGAGCGAGAGGGACAGGAAGAAACAGAGGGGAAGAGAGAAGAAGAGATATATGTCGTATATATTGCCTGTACGCGCCAAATCGATAATAGACACTTGAAAGTGCGAGTCGAGTTTCGCCCGCGAGTGATGTATAAAAGGCGAGAGAGAAAGAGAGAGAGAAAGAGAAAGAGAAAGGAGGAGACTTCTCGCTTCTCGTTCTCTTCTCTCCTTTGATTCGTCCTATGTATATACAGATATCGTCTGGCAAATGGAAAACTGGCTTTTACCCTCTTCTTGCCCCGTCGTGTTTGTACGAACTTTGCAAAAAAAAGTACGTTTTATTACGGCCTCGGGAAGTTTCGCTTGAGTCAACTGACGAAAGATTTCGTGTGGGAGTGGATCTATATACCTAACTTTTGCCTACAAATTGGATTACATTATTCTTTGCAAGAATAACGGAGTTTTCACCCTTTTTCCGACTCAATTTATAAAGGTTAGTTTACTTGTGATAAAGAATTGTTCTAATTTTGTCGGTCGTAACGAAATATCTGTTAAATATAGTGATTATTTTACGAGCAGAGTTTTAACGAATGCGCAAGAGAAAAAGGGAGTGCTAACGATGAAAATACGCGATTCTTTCAGTGAGTATTTACCTTAGAGGTAGGTATTATTAATAAAGTAGTGAATTCTAGAAAAAAAAACTAAAATTTATAGATACAATGTTAGTGATCATATAGTTGCTCCAAATTACGCCGCAACAAAAACATACAAATAAAAAACTTGAATAACACTATAAACATGTATGCAATATAAAATTTAGTCCCCTGTAAATTAAAAAGTAATTAGTTCATTCGCAAAAATTATAGTTATCCGAATTTTTTATAAATAACATTTATAGTTGATATTTTGCTGGTCATATTCATTTTTTTACGCTTGTAGACAGTTATTTGTTATAATTAATAATAATAAATATAAATGATAAAATAATACCTAAATCAATTGTAAATTTAATGTAGATGCTTTTAATAGAAGAAAGCTTTACTATAATATAATTATGTTGACCTGATATGTAGTATTTTTAAAAAATTTCTTGTAGCAAAAAGAACTAATTATATTATATTATTTAAGCTTTATCAAGATGCTTTTGTATTCGAAACATAAATCTTACTCATATTACATACTGATTGACATAATTAGCTCCGAATCATTTAAACACAATAAATGTAATTCAATTTACAGAAATGTAAAGAATGTTTCAAATGTAGCAAAAAAAAGAAATTTACGTTATACGCGATCTTTTTACATAAAAATTGTGGTATTCATGGCACACACCAAATCGTTTATTTATTTTGTCCTTGCAAATATTTGAAGCATTTAAACTACATATCAAACGCAATTTTTATGCATTGAGAGTAAATACTCATTGTGAAGAAATAACTTATTCAATTTATACTCACATTGTATTCCATTTTTTTAGAATTGAATGCTTACATTTAAAATGTATCTTTTACTATGCAATGATTGAAACACTTATTTCAGTTTATGTGCTTAAAATTGCACAATTTGTAACAATTGAAAAAAGTGCTTTATAATTAGCCATTTTTTAAGATTGTCAATATATTTCAACAAGAAATTATATAATTTTTATCTATATTTAACTAAAAAGTATGTTTTTTTTGTTAATATTGAACACGTTCCTAAAATGGATTGCTGTCAATGTTTTCATTCCCTACGATACGCTTTTGATCAAACACTGAAAAAAATATATGCATTGTTCCTCAATTTTACTAACTACTTACTAATACAGCAAGCAACCACTGCATTAAAACTATAACGTATGCATTTCTGTCTATATCTCACTATCACTCTAATTCGGCTGAAGCTCTAAAATTCTACGCCTACGCTTCTCTTTAGCATTATATACTTACGTGTGTCTATGTACTTTGAATAATCTAGTAGATAGTTTAAACATATATAACAAGCTTTGGGTGCGCGCTCCTCGGAACTTAAGAGTTTCCCGCTGCCTCATTCTCCTTCAAATTTTTTTTATAATTTTTTATTTCTACGATTATTATTACTACTATTAAAAAAATAGTCGATGCAAAGATAAAGAAAAATACTCAGATAATGATATATTTCTGTGCTTATGAGTCTCTTCTCTTTCTCTGGACTATTAGAATATAAAACATAAAAAATAAACAATAATGGAATGAAAAAGAAAGAAAAAAGAACAATAAATCTGACGTCGCTTGTTTGATGGCGGTCCTAACTTTGGAATTCTCTTGCTTTTCAGAACAACTTGTAAACGCCAGAGACGGATCGCGGAAGGATAATCAAACTTGATTACAACCACTATGACCAAATAAACGCAATATGTCCTTATGGTGTCAGTTTTACCAGTACTACGATAATATAAATATAAGTCACGTTAATAAAGACGAAAATCATTGTACATATCAACATGGTATATATTGCTTAATGTGCCCCAATGAACCTCCTCCGATTTTTTTATTTTATTTTTATTTTTTTTATTTTCAAGAGATTCTTGAACGAAACGGGAATCTGCATAACGTTTTATATGTGTTAACGCGCGCGTTACTCGAATAATGTATGTCTATTATTAAAGTTGTGCACCTCGAGCAAATAATTCCCGACATATTATTATCTGATCGGGTAGCGATCGGTAAGTACACGTTCACTTACTTACACTCCCCATGCCACGTAAAAAGTGTTCGATACTATCTAGTTTTTATTCTTTTGAAATATCATTTGACTTTAACATTTAAACTTCTTAATTTAAGACTTTTCTTTAACTTGATCTAGTTCATTACAGTCAATAATATTTCTTCTTTTTAAATTATCACAGGCATGTTTGTACGCGCACTTTAAAATCTTCATTCATCACTGATAATTCTTATACCTTTTTTATGCAATACGAATGTCATGCAAACTTTTACTATATTTTATTACTTTCTTCTAATTTTATTATATTAATTTTTTTACAATTTTTCTAATTTTATTATACCTCTAAAACCTTATGATAAGAACTAGACTACGTTTACTTAATTTGAAATTTTGATGTAAATAATATATCCACTAAATTATAGCTATGCGATCAAAATATTTATAGGATTTTAGTAATTATGATGCAATACAAAGTACCAAGAGTTGCCTAGTTTTATTAAAAACTCTAAAACATTAGAGTGTCGAAAAAGTATAATTGAATCAACTAAGTTTCGTTTTATTTGCTTAAAATTTATTAAGAAATTAAAGTACTGAACAACTGAAACATAACAAAAAATATTTAATTACCGATAAAATATAAAATAAATTATGCAATTGTTTCTGATCATCGTAGAATATTAAATTTAGGATGGAACAATAATGGTCACACGATCATATGTATTTTTTGACTATTAAATAAAACCTAACAATTTTCCCTTGAAAACAGTCAGCAGGTTAACCCTCTCCAATGGCCGAAACCATGGCTTTTATTCAATAAAGCCAAAAAAACATACATTGAATGCGTGCCCATTATTATTCCACCCTAAATAAAATATGAAACACGACCAAAGCACAATCCACAAGTACACAACGCGCGTCGGTGCAAAATTGGCCCGTGACCCCGCACGGCGCCCAAAGACACTTTTCCAAGCTCGCGGAGATGAACGTTTGCGAATGTGCAGGCAACGCGCAGTGAAAACAATTTCTAATCCGGAGGCATGCTAGCAGGGGCGAGAGCCGCGAAAACAAATGGCATCGCACGCGATCGGGCAGGGCGAAATGCTCTGATGGCGCGCGTAACGAGCGGCATTGTGCACTGCCGAAGAGTACAAAAGGCCGCGGCCAAGCGCATACATGCATGCAGCGCGATGATGTGCGTGGCGTCAATTGAAATTCGCCAAACGAGCCGTTCGTCATTCGGCGAGCACTGTAATGCATTGTCGAGCGCGCGGCCGCCATGCGTGTTCTGGCATGTCTGCATTTTCCTCGTGGTCCTTCGGTAACATTTATTTCGCTGATCATTGGATGAGATGAACATTTTGTACGGTATTTGTTGAGAATATAGATATGTAGTAGAATAAGATTTACGTTTCGTACACAGAGAGAATTTTCTGATAAAAATTACCGTAAAAATCATTGTAAACGTGGGATATTCTGACTTCATGGAAAAAATACCTTACTGAACGGTAAAATTTACCGTGTTGAATGGTAAAATTTATAATGAATAATGTTAATTTTTACCGTCCAGTAGGGTAATTTTTTTGTAGGAATGATTTATGAAGATATTTTACTAATTTAAGGGAGTACTATCGGTACTCCGTGAGTCAAATGCGTGTTTGGTCGTTTTTGACTTCTGTGGTTTGCCAAATCATATGCGTAAATGGTTGAGTGATCGTGAAAATTTTTATTCGTTTGCTTATATTAGCTCTAGAAATTGGTGAATCAACATTTGGTTTTTGCATTATATTTAGGGGATATTAAATATATATATATATCTCAAAGTTTCGTCGAAATCAGAACAGCAGTTTTAATGAATTTCATGATTGCAACAGTCATAAACGAGATTTCCCATAAGGCTACGCGTTAAAAACGTAAAAAAACGTAAATATAAACTTCTTAATATCTTTTCGCTGGGTTGGTGTAGCTTTCTAAAAATTTATATGAGTAAGTTTGAGGTCAAAACATACTAGTATATAAAATTTCAGATTTTTCTGAACACTAAATCTAAACCGATAATACTCCCTTAAAGTTCTTGCATAAGGCCAGCTATGAAGATGCAATTATTTTTATAGGACATACAATTGACCGTATAAATTGAAATTTTTTATAATATCTTCAGTTGTTCAGTTAATAATATCACTGGACCTTCAAATAGGTTCAGGTACTGAATAATACTTATGTATGCATTCTCGTATTTATGCGATCGTTAACAATAGCATTGCAAACATAATATTATTGCGATATCATTAATTTTGAAATTAAAATAAACAATCAAATTGAAAATTATTTTTTAAATGTTTTAGTCCCCATGAACCTGTGATGAATTTCACAAATATGTACTATCGTAATTATATGTTTTTATAATATGTGTACAAAACATTCTCCGACTTAGACATTTCATGTGCAAATGATGTTTGGCCGCATCTGCATATTATTATACATAAAACTAGAATCGCTATCTTGATTGAAAAGAGTACAATGAATATTCATAAATAACTATATGTAAAGAAACGTCAAATTGTTACAAAGCCAATCGATCACTGTGTTTTTGAGTTGTAAAGAGATTTTGTTTTACAGCTGCATCTGCGCAACGCGTATACTCATGAAATTTCCGTTTGTTATCAGGTCCTCAAATTCGTCCCGTCCACATTTCAATTAAAGCGGCTCGGCCAGTAAATCATTTCTAATTTAAAATCCATTATTGCTCATACCGACAGTCGCGAGCGCAGAAATTAATATGAATTTAAAAGACCCTGTCATCACAGAATTTTATTTCATATACAGCTGAAAAAGAGCTTTTGGAAGCTTCTGTATTTTATATTATGTTGATATTTAGACATATATTTACCTATTTAATATAACATTCTTGCTCAAAGAAGTACACATAAACAATCTATTTTTAATAACGAACATAAAGTTCAATATCTATAAAAAGTGTAAGCGATACGAGATTTCGCGAAGAAATCCTGCATGCATCTATAAATCTTCCTTATGGGAATAAGAGTCGAAGATATTGGTAGGTGTATTTTTATTTTATTTTTTGAAAATTCTCATTGGGAGTAATTACCTATTATGCCAAATTAAAACAATTATAATTTATTTTTATTATGAACTTTATAAGCACATGTTAGATGTAATACATAATTATACTCAAACAGTATAATTAGGTATAGTTGATGATCCTAGTCTAAAAAGAGATCGCTTTGTTTGATTACGGACTCAAATTTAGTATACATATTTTATAACCATTAATATAAACGCGATGTGGACTTCTAGAAATCTTCAAGTGTGCTTGTAAATATTCTATAGTCACGTAAATATTACAGTCCATCATTAAATTTAAGAAGGGTCTTGCATGTAATCAAAATAGACAGAATAGATTACTATGTAAACAAACTTACTTCAAACAGTATAATTAGGTATAGTTGATGATCCTAGTCTAAAAAGAGATCGCTTTGTTTGATTACGGACTCAAATTTAGTATACATATTTTATAACCATTAATATAAACGCGATGTGGACTTCTAGAAATCTTCAAGTGTGCTTGTAAATATTCTATAGTCACGTAAATATTACAGTCCATCATTAAATTTAAGAAGGGTCTTGCATGTAATCAAAATAGACAGAATAGATTAATATGTAAACAAACTTACTTCAAACAGTATAATTAGGTATAGTTGATGATCCTAGTCTAAAAAGAGATCGCTTTGTTTGATTACGGACTCAAATTTAGTATACATATTTTATAACCATTAATATAAACGCGATGTGGACTTCTAGAAATCTTCAAGTGTGCTTGTAAATATTCTATAGTCACGTAAATATTACAGTCCATCATTAAATTTAAGAAGGGTCTTGCATGTAATCAAAATAGACAGAATAGATTACACTTTTACATATTCTACATATTATAGGTAACAAATAAGTACTACACAAAATTTTAGGATAGCCCACCGATCTTAAATCAAGAAAAAAATTGCGTAATCTAACAATTTATTATAGGCTGTTATGGCGGTCGAATAATTTCCGCATAATTTTCTAATTATTTACACATTTGTTACACTCAAAAATTGATAAAACAACTATAGGTTAAAAGTTATATAGAATCTAATTACGTAAAAAATATATAAGGTTGCCGAACGTTTTCAAAAGTCATTCTATAATATACGTGATAATAGGGTGTATAAAAAATCGGCATCGTACACAAATAGATATACAAAATCTTCTGCACCTTTATTTTCGCTGCAATTTTTTCACAATGAATTTAGGTATAGGTACTTTTTAGTACACATTTAGGGTCCTCTGACGGACCCACATATTTCAGCTCTTCGTGCAAGACCCTCCTTAAGTAAGGCGATTTGTTCAATTAATAAGTTTATATGTTTGTCTTGACATCACTGAAATCGGCACAGTAGTTCTTGTGTGATTGAGTAACAAATAAACAAACTTTTATATTTATATGTATAATGATAAGGAGTCTAGTAATAAGGATTATATATTTCTTTTCTAGAAAACCGAAGGAATTTTTATGATTCCTATGAGGCCTTTATTTCCACGCAATCAAAACGAAGAAACTCGTTCAAGGCTTATTAAAATCGGCGCAGTTGTTTTTCCGCGGTTAAATAGCAAATAAACAAACTTTACAATTTGTATATTACCTAGTAACTATATAAGGAGTAAAAGAATTTCATACACAATCGTACGTTGAACGCTCTTTTTATTCCTAGATTTTACCGAAAATCTACGGAAATTTACAACACCGCACTCTTACAATTTACACTCCACATGTTTACAATTGCATCATCTCTAAAATCATTCATCTCCAAAATGAGAAATTGCTCACCAGACTATAGGAGCGCCTCGCCAGCGTAGCGCATGTCCTCCCGATAAATTCTTCCTTCCGCGCGCCGGGGATCGAATACACATGAAAATCAAATAAAGCCAAATGGCGCGACGGGCGCGTCATAATCGCCGTCAATATATCTCACCTCGATCGCGTCGGGACAGGGCACGCAACGACCGAGAGAGGCAAAAAATCCGCGGCGCGGCGCGCCGCAATAAAGTTTGCCGAAGCGATTCAACTTCGCTCGTCACTTACAAATTATACGGACGCGCTCGCGGGAGCGAGGGGGGGGGGGGGGGGAAACCATCAGTGCGCGCGCGCCGCGGTGATTTATTCAATTTCATAACTGACACTCGTGCGGTGAAGAGCGTAAGAGAGATGGAGGAGGCAGGAGAGGCCTTCGTCGATATTCAGGAGCGCGAGCACGCGACGACGGCGATTTCAAGCACTTTTCGTGCCCCTCCGTCGCGCGCCGTTCCTCCTATCCCTCATCCTTCTCTTTCTATACGCTTTGAGGCTTTGCCCGCTGAGAGCCAGTTGGCGTGGAATCATATTCTTTAGATTCACTTTTCATCGCGCACTGAGGGGCGAAAAGTTTTTTCGTTTAGGATAAATGTTTGGATAGGTTTGGAAGTAGGCAATTTGGAGATTTAAACTCAAAGGATAGTCGCTGATATTGTTTAGTTACATTACGTAATATTTACAGAGAGATTTAGGGTGGAGCTGTACCTCTACGCATTTTTTTTCATAAATATCATTTGTATATAATACATTACAAAAATATTTTTTTCATTTTGGATACAATTTCGGGTGTAAAATGATTGATGTTCAATTAAAAAATGATTTCTCTGTATAACTGTGATTTTGTTTTCCATTGTAGTGTTTTTAAAGTTGAAAGTATCTCATCGAATCATTTTGATGAAATATTCGGATACTTTTTTATAATAAAATTTCAAAATAAAATTCGTTGATAGTAATTCGGTAAATTGGATTTGTAGAAAGAAACTCACTAACCGTAATTAAAACTTGTTTAAAATATCCCTTTATGAAATAAATTGAATTTTTGCTATTCAAATTTTATTAAAAAGACTCTAAATGAGTTATAAGCAATAATAACAGCTAGTGTTTGTACTATAATATCATTAAAAAGCTATAAAACTTCGCTGAACTCGTTAGATCTGACGCAATTTGAAATCTCGTTATTGTTAACAAAAAATGATTCTGGTTTATATATGGGATATATTTCAATAGAATTAAACTAAAATTCATTAAAAAAAACCCTATGTTTTAAAAATTTTATTCTTCCACAATTAAAAGTAACGATTTTTAAAAATTGAGTAGAGCTCCACCTGAACATAAACGTATTTAATTTAATTAATTACAGATTGGTGTCAATTATTCACTATATTAACTATCTGGC
The DNA here is from genome assembly GCA_949152435.1 of Gastracanthus pulcherrimus. Classification (NCBI taxonomy): domain Eukaryota; kingdom Metazoa; phylum Arthropoda; class Insecta; order Hymenoptera; family Pteromalidae; genus Gastracanthus; species Gastracanthus pulcherrimus. The sequence continues at coordinate 27,019,696 of OX424576.1, read as the reverse complement.
AATAAATGTTCGATTATTCTGAAAAGCTAAACGTAAAGAAAAACTGCAAACGATTTCATTAATACACATTTATCTGAATCAACGCACTGCAGTATTCCTAAAAACAATTTTCTCCGCGTTATACAAACACCAAATTAGCCCGATAAAACCTTTTCTCGACAACGCTTCTCTTTACGCGCGCGGCTAATCGCCAAACACTCGTACACCTCCAACGCTGAAAAGGCGCGCGCGCGCGAGCGCGTGAATCAAGCGCAACGCTTTCTGCCTCTTGTGTGTACTGCTCTGCGGCTTATAGCTGGCAAACAAGGCTTGAAAGCGATCTCAAAGAGAGCGAAAGTGTGGAAAGCAAGCGCCGCGAAACTAGACGAAAAAAAAAGAGAGTAAGCGCGCGCGAGCGAGCGCGAGAGAGATAGACGTGCAGAGAACACTGTACGGAGCATCTCTCGATTGTAATGCTAGGCTGTTTGTAGTTAAAGAGCAAAGGAACGATAGAGAGGGAGAAAGAGAGCAGTCGGATGGATTAAAGTGGAGAATATCTTTTTGTCCTTTTGCCCATGTGCCCGTGACGACCGTGACTCACTCTCACGCACGCGCGGGAGAGCAGCGCTTGACTCCGATCTGCATAGTCAGGCGTAGCAAGAGCCTGCCGGACAGCGACGCCACCGACCACGGGGCCGCCGATCTCAACGATTTCCTCTCGTCCCGATCAGGTAAGATGACTTTTCGATTGGGTTTATTCTCGTCCTTTCTTTTTGTTTCTAAGCAAACAATTGTGGCTTCTGAAAGTAAAAACGTTTCTTCCTTTATTTTCGTGTTTGGGTTGTGTCGCAGTAAAGTTTTCAGTTCTTCATTCACCATTGATAGACATATAAAAGACGGATTTTAGCAGCACTATGTAGTTCCGTGGTAATCAAAAGAGTTTATTATTCTTTGCAAATAAATTAAAATAGAAAATTAGTTTAACCATTTCGGTTATGACTTTTATATACGCGGAATAAAGTATGTTTTTCGGTAAATTTACATGTTTAAACTAGAATTTTCGTGCAAGGTTTGGTCTCATAGCATTTAATGAGCACGAATTTTCTTGCCTTGAAGAATAAGAATAATTTCACTATGTCGGGACAGTAATCCATTTTTTTAACTTCTTGTTTATAATTATTTAGACACCAGAATACATATTGAACCTGATTATATATTTTTATTAAGGTATAAGAAAATTAAGTCAATAAAAAGAAAATTTATAACACGATCATTTTTTTTAACCATATACTCAACAAATTCCAAATATTTCTTCCACTTTAAAGCTATAACTTTTTACAATATTTCTTTTAACAAAACGAAAGTTTTAATAGCTTATTTTTGCGTAATATTAGGCGAATAATATAGTTAAAAGTTAAAAAATTAAATTTAAAATAGAATTTGTACATAAAAAAGTTTTAAAAGTATCCTTTAAAAAGGGCATGGTGACCGAAAGGGTTAAATATATGAAAAGTTTCGTAAGAAACTAATTTTAAATTAAACCGCCATCTGAAAAGTTAACATTAAGAAAACTCCAGTATCACTTTTGAAACCGTGTTTTGTGCGAAATCAGCTACAGATGTGAGCATTCATATTACAAAATTGTACGACAAATGTAAACTGATTGTTAATATACGAAAATAATTGAATGATGCAGCATGATGCAAATCCGAGCGCTCGAGCAAGTCCGGCCGGCGGATTATAGTGGCTGATCGCCGCACACTAAAACTCAAGCCATTCGCCCAGATTCGAATATTGTCAGCTCGAAAATTTTTTGCAGCTTCCTGGCATTATTCCAAATAATCAATCGTATGGATTTGGTGGAATTTTTTTTTCAAATACGCTATTTGGTTTAATTGTCGTGAAAAACTATGTTGAAAATAATTTTGTATTCACCCCACAGTCATTAAACTATCAGTAGGCTAAATATTAGGCGATTAATACCAATTTTATGCTTACTGGCATTATCATGTATTTTTACGACTGTAATTTGAATTCAAAATTAATATCACGAAGACTAGAATGAGTTCGATCACAATACTAACAAAACGGCCAATTTTTCGCGTCAAGTTCAGACTGTAGGTGGCGCTGTAAGCGGCTGACGGGAAAAAAACTATATATATATACTCGTATATATAATACATATATATAATCAAAAGCAACGCTATTTAAATATATATCTATATTTAAACAAATTAAATTATGTGAAATTCCTACTTTTCATGATGTAATATTAGAATTACAGTTATATACTGATAAAGTTATATAGCACACTTGTAACTTTAATAAATGAATGGATAAATAAACAAATAATCTGAAATTTTTACAAATAATTTCTAAGTATTTAACATTTAACTAATGCACGTAAATATTACTCAAAATTTATCTTTTAACATTCGTTTACCACGCTCTATATCGATATAAATAATCTTGACAAACTTACTCCAAATTTTGTGATATCTTTTGTAATACGTCGAAACTTTGGCCATTCTTGCGTTCTTCGTCTGTCCAATGTCGTCTCATAATCGTTTAATTATATGAAAAATATAAATAAATCACGGATCAAAGTGAGTAACGGAATCAATCACACAAATACTTATCTTGAATTTCCAAAACAAACATTTATGTTACTAAACGATCGGAGGCTATTAGCATGCACGCCCTGTGCGGTTAAATAGTAAACTAAAAAGTAACTAGTTTCAGACGCAAATTTCATAGCCACAAATCTAGTTACTTTTCAATCGCGTTCGTACTCCGTACTCTAGTCTTCATGATGAATATTTTGAAACAATGACTTTATATTAAGTGAATTTAATAAAAAATTTATCGGGAGCTGATTAAATTCTCAGTACAATTATTAAATATATATATATTTTTTTTAATCATTATTTATCATTTTATGGTGATTTACTTAGGTATATGTCAATTTGTCAGTCCGTTTAGTCGTTTACAAGTAATTGATCTACATAATATTTAGGCAGTATAAGTGTTTGCATTTTACTGGTCCAGTAGTGGTTAAAACCGTAGTTCGGCAAGTATTCGACGGCAAAATTTTGGCGAATAATTTTCGTATCTTGCGAAATACTCAACGAAATAAGAAAATTTCAATTTTTATTGTCTCACATAAAAAAATAAGGCCCATAGGAGTGCTTCCAAAAAGTATTCGAAAATTTATTCGTTGAATAAATTTTCGAATAATTGGTTATTTGAAAAAAGTATTCGTCGAATAATTTTCGAATAACCGAATCTTGAAAAAAATAAGAATCGAAATTGACATTACAAAAGTCCGATAACTTTTACAGATTAAAAAAGTTTCTTTGACTTGTAGAAATTCTTAAAATGAAAATCAGATGCACCAATTCAAGTTATCTGATTTCATTTTAAGAATTTCTACAAGCCAAAGAAACTTTTTTAATGTGTAAAAGTCATCGGACTTCAGTAATGTCTTTCATAATGACTGTCGTAACGGCAGTACGAGTAAAATGCCATATTCAATCGACTTCAAAAAGAAGGAGGTTATCAATTCAACCGGTATTTTTTTATGTTACTTTTGATTTTTTTTCTAGATTCGGTTATTTGAAAATTATTCAACGAAAATTTTTTTTGAATATCCAATTATTCGAAAATCTATTCGACGAATAAATGATTATTCGAAAAATGTATTCGTCGAATAATTTTCGAATAACCGAATCTAGAAAAACAAATTGACATACAAAAAATACCGGTCGGATTGATAACCTCCTTCTTTTTGAAGTCGGTTAAATATAGTATTTCACTCGTATTTCACTTGTACTGTACTGGTTAAACTCCTTTGGACTAAAGCAGACTGACCGCCTATCGAGAACACAAAAAATATTGATATTGGCCAAGCCATTCCTGAGTAATCGATGAACATACAGAAAAAATATGTTTAGGATCGAATTGAAAACCTCCTTTTTTTAAGTCGGTTAAAAATACCAAATTGTTTAAAAAGCATAGGAATAAAATTGGATCCACAATGAACAATTTAACCGCTATAAAACCTAAATTGATCCCTCGTTTCAATCTAAAAGCTAAAAACAAGCCATAAATATCCATAATAAAATATCTTAGATTATAAGGGGGTTCGTGATCTGACTCAGGGTCAATTTGTTAAAAAGATGTTTTACGGAATTAATTTTAAATTTACCATCTACTGTGAGTAGTGTAGGAGAGAGTTGCCCAGGATGGGACAACGCCAAGGTTGGGACATTACTGGTTTCGATACTCTCCAAGTATATGCTACAGCGACGGATCGGGTATTTGAACTTACATTGTAAAAGAAGCCTATTTACGAAATTGAAATTTCAAACTTTTAGGTTGTTTGTATAATATCTGGCTTTTCATATTAAATTTAAATTCATGGTTGCTTGGCGCTAAGTTGAGACGCCCGTGCAACATAAAAAGATAAGCAATAAATACATCTCTACCAACATATATATATATATCGAACATCGGTAAACAAATTATTATAATTGTTACAATATGGTAAAATTTTCTTTAAGATATTTTAAAAAGTAACACTAAACATATTTACGGTGACTTAACTAACTTAATTTAAGCCTGATTTCAACCTTAAATTATCATTTCTTAACTTTATTAAAACTTTGTTACATTGTTTCCTAGTACTCAATACTGCTACCTTTAACCTCTTGGCTGTCAATGACTGAAAAATCCGCAAGATAGAAAGTCACCAAAAGTCCTTGATGACGAAGAGTCCACACATTGTATAATGTTTTAGTGCCAACAAAACACCATTTTGATACAGCAATTCAAATTTGAAGTAAGAATTTCAAAATTCAATATGTCTGATCCAATATGGTGAATGAAATATCAAACTTATTTCTTCAAGAGAATTCTTGGCACTTAATCGCTTTCTCTGTCTTACAATCAAGGGGTTAATTAAATCATTACCCTATATTAAAATTGTACATATTTGCAAAGTATTATAGGCATTTTGCAAAAAAAAATTTTGAATGCCTCGATAAAAATTCTGTAGTAAGGTCTTAAAATGTATGCATATTTTCAAGATTTAACTCACTATTGGTTCGTAAAAATTACTAAGCAGTGGTGATCATTGTAATAAAAATACCTTTCGAAAAGGCAACAAAATTGGGATAGCTGAAATTATTTATTAAATTAAAAACACTAAAAATGATTTTATTGAATCTACAAAACCCTTTCATTTCTGCTATCCAGAGAAAATCGAAATTTTGTCAATATTAAGAATTTGTGTATATTTGGCATATAAATAGGTACAAATTTTGATTTAGAAACATTGTAAAAGTTTAGTGACTCACATTTAAACTCCTATGTTGAATTTTTAATAAAAAAGTACTTGATATAAAAGTAGTATAATCTTTTAGCCTCAAAAGCCTAGGCCTTTGAAATTTGAGGTTATACTCGTATTTATGGGTAATTTTATAGACTCGAACCGTACGATAGATTTAAAATAATATTACATATAAATTTTAGCACAAATTAAAAAAATATTGACCCACATTCGAGCACTTTACCGTATAGCGTGTCAAAGATCCTTTGTGTAACGTGATCATACTAAAACTTCAAAGGATGCCTGCGTTATAATCTTGCCATGATAATAACTTTGAACCGGTACACCTTTATTAATTTAAAAGATATTTTCCAGAAGCTTATGGTACCATATAATCTTTTAAAGTATGGTATTAGATTAAAATGATCTTTTTCCAATTACAATTTTTAATATGGAGCTTCATGATGTTTAAGATGGATATGTCGCTTTTTTAAACACCATTAAAAAATACATTATAATAAAAATATCTAATTAAACTTAAGCTTTCTATTGAAATTTCGGTTTAATAGAGAAAATTAGAACTTTTAATAAAGTCTTCTTCGGCGTAACCATCATTTATATGAAATATTTAGTTAGAAATTCTGATTATTTAAGTAGATTATATATAAAATAAATAATAAATATATAACTAAAATGAGTGTAATTTGTGTATTCATGTGTATGGATAATTATTTTTTGCTCAAACTGCGCATACAACTAATTATCCAGTCTTAACACAACACGTCTCATTTTATAGATATTTTCAATACCTACAGAAAAACATATTAAACTTATTTCGCTCCTATAAGTATTTCCAAAAAATGTTTGAGTTTTTAGAATTTATTTTTGTATACAGCATAAGTAATTCGAGTTGGTAATTAATTTTATTACACTGAAAAATACCTCTTCTATGCCGTTAAATTTTTTGGCTACCTTGAAATTATTCCGCTCGCCATGTCTAATTTATTTGTTTGGACTATTTCGAGATATAAACGCATTTAAAGTTCTGGTTGCAAAAATAAAGTTTTTGAATACTTACAACTGTTTAACGGTTATCTGCATTTCCGGGGTTATACGGCAGACCTTCAGTTTTTTTAAAGAACTTTTGTCGTTGGATTTACTCTAGTTTACGAGAATTCCAAATCCTTTATAATGTTGCTAAGGATTCAACGCGTACATAATAAACTTACCTGTAGCTTCATTTTGACTTTAAATTTCGGGCTAAAAGTGTGGGGATATATTTTCGAGGTAGCCAGCTATCGGATTACGTTGAGAAAAAAAGTTGAGTTTAAAATAATTCTACACCGGAATCACCCCTTAATAAATATAGCAATTGATGCTGAACTATTTTTATTGAAAACGCATATTGTTTATTAGAAAATAAATTATCGTGCTCCCAAGGGGGTCACGAGTAAATACAGAACTATATTATTCTAAGAAGAATATGCAATAAAACAGATCCATTAATCGGTACAAATAATAGATAAAACATATAGTGTACCCAACTACACACCGCATCGGTTCAAGAACGACAACCGCATGAATAATCCATTCATCCTACTTTGTGGGCTGCACACGCACCGATATGCAGCCGGTGGCTCCGTGTCAACATCGAGTTAATTTCCCCAGACGTTCCGGCAGCCCCCGACCGTGCGCCAGAGCCCCATTACCTATCCATGCCCCGACCGTGTTCGAGCACAATCCGGCTCTCTCGTATTATATCAGTATTACAAGCACGCGGAACAATCCTCGCACGCCTAAGCCAACATCGCGGCTGTCCTTGGGCCCGGCGCGAACGCGCGAAGGGTGCAAGTCCAAGTCGCACTCCAGCTTCCATTGCAGATCTATTTTACAGAACGAACGCTGAATTATCGGTGGTATGCCTAGTTGATGGCCTTGCAATTCTGATAAATTCACGTGCCGCACGTACTGCATAATGGGCCATTGTACAAAATGTGATTCATCAATACGTACACTGGTATGTAAATAATTTTCTGTTTTGAATCAGTTCAAGTATTATTTAATAATATGAAGTACTCAATATTTAAAACTCGTATTTATTTATGTTTCGAAGATTTACGAGTACTTGATAAATGTGATGATGAATATAAAACTAATACTATGATTAAAAAGAGATGAAAAAGTCAAAACGAGGAAAAAAATACGAGAAATAGAGGAGAATCTCCGACTTTGGGATACTTAAGGACTTTTGTGTATAAAATCTATGTTAACTGATCAAATTTCATTCTACTAAAAAAGTTCTCTCATGATGAAGGATTTATGTGAGAATCATGTGAAATTCACGTGGAATCCTAGAAAGTCTTTGTTTAGTGTAAGTTCTTAGTGAAAAACTATATAGAACCTATGATGTCTTCCACATTTCCACGTCTTCCTGTGGGACAGTAAATAAAAGATGCATACATTTTTAAATTAAAAAACATGAACCAGCTTCCTTATACATTTAATAGAAGACCATTTGATAAGTATAATCTGGAATGGTATATCCTGAATAGGTATCAACTTTACATGGAAATCGGTATTAAAAAATTTACGAATTTTTTGCGTACGGTCCCGTGTGTAAGCCATATAGAATTCATGTGGAATCATACATGGGACGGTAACAAATAATTATTAATTTTTTAATTCCATATAGATCCCACATGGGTTCCATACAGTTTTCCAGTAAAAAGAATCACATTGAAATACTTCCTGCGATCCCATATCAATTCTATGTATACATATATCCCGCATAGGTCTCACATAGATCCCGCATGGGTCTCTCATAGATCCCGCAAGGTTTACATATTAAATTGTATGGAGGATCCCAATATTATTATTATTCCATCATTTTCTCTTATTTATATTTGTTTTAATATATTTAGATATAGTTTCCTATGTTAAAATAAACAACATGGCCGATATGAGCTATCAATCACTCTAAATATGTTTCACTGTTAGTTTTTGTAAGTTGGTAAAGAAAATAACAACTATTTATAAAAAAATTAATCTGGAAGATATGTATTTATACATTATCTTGTTGTCTGAGTCTTCAAAATTAGTGTTGAATATAATCAACAAGAAATCGATTAATTTGCTGTGTTAAGGGAAGCAGATACAGGTATTTGGTAAAAAGACGATTTCTTTTTATTTTTTATACTAATTCTTAACCCTTTTTCTTGACAATAAAAAAGGTTTCACAAGAAAATTTTACTTTTTAAGCGGTTTTTAATTTTTTAAATACTCTGTTTTATCTAAAATTGGAGGGTGCCAATGGCAGCGTTCATGAGGCAACGTATGACACCAACACCATTCTTTGAAGCTTGTTTAAATAAGAATTTAAAAAAAATTTGACCCCAATAAGTGCGGGGAAAGATAAACATAATAATAGCTATGGATTAGTGACATTTAAAGCAATGTATAAAGTCTAACCATACTTGGACATTTCTACTTATATTTCCGACTTTTTATCACATTTTTCACAACTTTCCCCACACTTTACGGGGTCCATTTCAATGGATCAGATATTAAAAATTCGTGGAAATCTTCCGCGCCCTAAGCAATGCTAAAGGTCAGTAAAAGTCAAAACCCTATGTCAGTGGTTGACGAAAAACATTGGCATAGCGCGTTTCTTACACATAAGAATTATACACGTAATTATTGTACACAATTTAGCATTGGTCAAATTATATATAGATATATTTGACCAATGCTAAATTGTGCACAATAATTACGTGTACAATTCTTATGTGTAAGAAACGCACTATGCCAAAACATTTATGCCATAAAACAAAAAGGGACACACAAATAATTTTGAATTTACTTTTATTTAATTATTACTATTATTTAACATTAAAGTAATTTTCCTCAGTTCTTTTTTTTCAAAATAACTTCCAGTTGCATTTTATGCACCAGATTTTATTTTTATGTTCTAAAATTATGGTAAGCTACTTTATAAATACATTTTTATAAATCTATGTTGAAACCTATTGATAAAAATTTATATACAAATTTTGTCTCGTAAATATTAATAATAAAATACATGATTTTTGTGAAAATAAAAAATAAATAATTTAATTTAGCTATAGAATTTTTTAAAAGCAAAAAAAAGAATATTGCAACATGAAAATTCACCGATGCCTGTTGAGCAAACAGATCATCAAAATAATGCCTTTTATTTGATGGTTTTCAGCTTGCACTGATAATTTAAGGGCGATTTCGGGGGACCTCAAGTAGTACAAAATTGTTCCTTTTGCGTATTATGTACAAAAAAAGAAAAACAAATTGTCAATGCTCAACAGATTTTGTTTACTTCTGTATCTTCTTCTCTTAATCTTCCTTGGCAAGTATCGAAATCAAACCTGTCCCACACCGGACATTATCTCAAAATGCTCAGCGACTCTCCTCTACCCATTATCGTACAACCATACCCTATACCTCTATCTACAAAACACTGCTACCCAAAAACCCACGATCCCCCACCTCCGGCACAATCCACCCCCGTCCATCTCCACCTCTACAAGAAGTAAGAACCCTCTCTTCCAGGCACGAGCGAGGGTGCGGATGTCGATCAGAAGGCGATCGCCGCAGTCCCGTTCGAGCCCTCCGACGGGCAATCGGACCACACGCTACCGGACGCCACGTCAGGCGCAGCAGGAGCAGCAGCGATACCCGCGCTGCAGCTCGTACAGTCGCCGGAGGTGGCCGACAACGCGCTGCTCGGCTTCGAGGAGCTGCTCCCGAGGACGAGGAGAAAAGAGGACGAGTCGCCGCACTCGCCGCTGATCAAGCTCACGCCCTTCCCCGAGGAGCAGAGGCGGGCGATGGTCAGCGAGGCAGTGCCCGAGCAGGCAACGAGGGAGTTGGACCAGTCGGGGAAGGAGGAGAATCGGGTTGTCGCTGCGGTCGCCACGGTGGAGGCGAGCGGGGAGACGGCGAGGATGGCCGCCACGGTGATGGATGCAGGTGAGACGCGTGGCTGCTTTGCGATAGCTTAGTGAAGGTTGCGGGTGATCGTTAGGTTTATTCAGTATCTACGAGTGATAGGTTTTTCTTTTAATTTTGTTATTATGCTTTGCTGTTTAAAGGTTTACTGTTTTGAATGAATTTGAGGTGGTTCTTTCGTGAAAAGGCGGAGTGTTTGGGGATTACGAAGGGCTGAATATTATTTTATTCTTTCAATATAAATGTTACTTGAACAAATTGACATATCTATATAGTAAACTTGTTTAAACGTTAATACTAATAATTGAGTACAAAATAATTCGTATTAATTTATTTGTAAATAAAATTATTAATACACGTATGGTATATAAGGTAAGAAAATTGAATTCGAATCAGGGTGCTCAAATGTGAATTAGTAGAAATTTTCGAGCTGATGGGTACGTAAAAATCACGAACCAATAGTAGATTTAATTCAATTAAGGTCGAGCAGCCTGACCCAAATTTGATCACTTTCGCTTATATTTAATGTTCACGTACATTACATAATATCTTTTCCGAACTTTTTGGGGAACACGGGTATTGAGTTTCATGTTTATTTACAAGAAAACGATCATCCACAAAGTTTCATTATAATCCGTGATGCAAACTCCATAGTCGGGGCCTTGTTAGTCATTCATATGTTTATCACATTTGATTTTAAATTTAACAGTGAAATATTAACAATTAAAATAAATAAACTCTTTTAATATATTGAAAATACTTTTCTCACAACCTATGAAATAGTTTATATTAAAATATCGCTAGTTTATATTGATACATGGCGCATGGCGCGCAATGATTATGCGCAGACTACGTGTACTCTCATACCCCGCTTACAGGTATTTTCGTAATTCTTAACTTAAACTGCATACATAAAAATACACTAGTAATAAGTAGAAGGAATTAATTTTTAATTCAGTAACGAAACTCTTTCATGGTTTATCCGGGGTTTGAAAAAATGTTCACGAGCGTAAACTTACAGAAATTTAAATATTTTCTTATTATAAAACGATTGAGTTTTTTGCATCAGTTCACGATCCCCAATATTATTAAGTATATGTAAGTTTGATTAAAAATAGATTGGCATTAAAATATACCCTTCTTCACGAAAAACATGGGTGCCTCTTTTACCCGCTCGGCCACGCGTACTTCGCTTTCCCCTACTAATTTTGGAAATATCTGTGACCTTTAGTTTCACGAAAGAACCACGTCAATACTTGATAGGAAATCTCAAATTTATTTTACAACGTAGAACTTTACACACCCTCTAAGACGTGAAAAAGCTTTTAAAGTATATCGATCGAGTTCCATTCTTTTTTGAGGATAGATTTCATAAAGAGAAAGTAAGCTAAGTCTCGATGATTTAGAGTCAGATTTCATCATAATCTTTTTTCGCTTTTAGGGTGTTCGTCTTAATCTTGTAACAAGATAAAATGTTATAAAATAAGAAAATATATGATAACGAATTTTTTTAACTTTTATTTGATCCTTAGGGTAGAACGTTCCAAAATTTCTAACATTCTTTGGAATTACGATCTAGGTTAAAATAGTATGAGATAGATGTCTCAAATATAAAAACCAAATTTTTAGCCGATTATCAAACATTTGATACACTATATCCAGATAATTAAGCGTAATGCTTCTGAATAAAGTCGATATTTGATAATGGTATGCGAAACAGGCATTATTTAAAAAAGCTAAACCAATAACTTCACATGAACAATATGATTTTTAGCTAGCATATTTATTTATATTCATTTTTTTTATATACATTCAATATTTGTTCATACCCCATAGTCATAATAATCACAATAAAATTGGAAATGTTAAGCAAAAATTTATCTAAACTTCATAAATCGGCTTTAACCTATATAATCTGGTACCTTTTTCTTATATATTATATGAAAGAGTATGTAAGGAAAATTTCAGAACCACTCTACTAAATTCTCTGCATATAGGTATTTTTAAAATAGCGAAAAAAATAGATTTTGATAAATAAAACATTTAAAAGCAATCTGAAAAACCACTACGTGCCTCGCTACCAAACTCTTCGTGCACCGCCCGAGCAAGAAGAGCATTTGATACTGCTTGATCATTTCTTTTATTACAAAAAAATAAATGCATTTTTATTTTGATATTGATACATTAAGTATATTCTTAGTATCCATATTTACACAATAGAATTTTTGATGTTAAAAAATCTCAAATTCTATTACGCACGAGATCATAAATGTTTAGGTGCCACCGGTATCCTACTTTACACTACTGACTAACACTATGAAGGTACGATTAACAAAACATTTTTTGGTAACACATTTAGGTTTTCAGAATTTATATACCATAATTGAATACATTTGTGTGTCATTTTGGTTTTCCAATGATTTTTGTTTGAAATTGCGGTACCTGCTATACTTTCAACAATTTATCGTTTATAAACTCCTCACTAAGAAACTACAGGAGAGAATATGGTCATACCGTCCTGCTAAGTAAAACTTAATATATAAAAAGATACATTAGCATTTTTTTGTTGTTCATAAGTTTGCGTCAAATATTATATTTTTTATGTCTTAAATCTAAATATCTCCTAAAACTATATTTTTTATGCTTGGAAATATTGCTTCTATTAACTTTTAATTGCCTCATGAAAAACTACTAACCTCTATCCACACACGACAAGTATATCTAAAACTTATTTGTGAAAATATCTTATCCTAGAAATATGTTATACACGGATTTCGGCATTTATTAAGTTGCAAAAAATACATTCTTAGGTACACAGTAATATCTTCAACATTCAATACACTCAACAATTCTCATAATTTACCAAGCCGACTAATCCACCTGATCGAATTAACCCCACTCTCCCCTACCCAACCTCCTACAACAAAATTCCAACCAAAACCCATTCACCAACCTAACGAACCAATCGATGAATCATCATCCCCAGCGTCCGAGGTCCCACGACGTCGCAAGAGCACGCCCTGCGACTCGATCGACCTGGCCCGACCGAACCTCAGCCGCAAGCGATCCCTCGCCCAGGACACGTCCACGGAGACGTTGGCCCGTCGGCGCACGCTCCGCCAGCAGGAGAGCATCGACCGGATCGCCCGCTACCTCGACGAGGAGCAGCAGGAGCTCAGCGACGACGTCGACGAGGAGGCCGACCGGCAGCGGCCCACCGCCGAGAGCCGACTCTTCGAGGGTGATGCCGCTGGAGGTGAGGTGTCAGAAGCGGCAGCTGCCGCGTCGTTGTCGCCACCGGCGCGACCGCCGAAGGACCTGCTGCTGGCCGAGAAGCCGGAGGAGGCCGCGGCCAAGAGGCGCAGCTCGCTGAGGAGGAGGCGCGAGGACGCCGGCGAGGCCGTTGTCAAGGACGCGCAGGTATTTTGAGAATGCGCTTTGGAAACAGTATTTTTATTGATTATAGGTTGGTATATATTATAGATCGTTTGAAATTTTGTTTGCAAAATATTGTACGATTCGTAACGTGGAACTAAATAAGTTTTTGGTTCTATCGTAGTTGTATGTGATTTTGTTGTCACTTTTGATTATTTACCAACACGTTACTACTGAGCATTTTCGATTACTTGAAACTGTTACGAACTTCTTTAAATTCTTGGTTGGAAACTAAATATAGGTATATTATATTTGAATTGCATATTAAAAAGAACAAGTTATTATTATTAATTTTAGACAATGAATTTATCGATCTCTACGAGCCAATTTCTCCTTTTATAGACGATAGAATGGTTCAATCTTCCTAAACAGATAGGTACACTGTCTGATTTGACAGTACTTACCAACCGCCGAAGTTATTGCGAATATTCCTTCCTAAAAGAGGCAAAAGTAAAACAAGAAACAATGTATGAAATAAAATGTTCAAATTAAGAGAGTTTAAAAATAAAGGAATATACAATAATTAGTGTGTATTTCGGCATTGGCAAACTCGTCTGTGAGCCATCGTCAGTACAATCAGATGAGAAAGCCCTATTGTAGATACATAATATGGTAAACATTGAGTGGCTTAGTATATAGGAGAAATGATAAATTTTACTAGAGGAGACAACAAATTTGTTTTCATACTTCATATCGTATTGTCGATATTTCGACAGTATGATGTAAAGTGTGGAGAAAGCAGTTTCTTAAAATATTATTATTAATATTTAACTTGATTGTCTTGCAAATAGCATCAATGATACATAGAAACAAAAAAATAAAAAATAAAAATGTATAAATAAAATATTTTTGGTTGGCTTCAAGTCATTTTTGGTTTACTTCCGATCCACTTTCATAACTTTCGCTTTATTTGAATACACTTGTAGTTTAGTTCCGGTCACTTTCAAATATCTTCCAGTTATTTTTGATTCACTAGTGATCTACTTCTGTTAACGATGATAATAAGCAAAGCATTTTTTTAAAAAGACTCACTTTCACTAGTACAATTACGGTATAATAATTTACATCAAATACGAAATACTCCAAACCACTTTTGGGGTATAATAAAGTGCATAAGAGCATGAAGAAGAAGTAGAAAAAACATTAAAAAAAAAGAAGATTACAAACAACAACAATAGCATAAAGTTTGTATATAAAAGTAAGCTTTACATTAAATTATAAGAAAAACTTCTTGTAGGTATACTTTGAATCTCTTGCAGTTCACTAGTTATCTACTTTGGTGTAATGTAAAACTGAAAAGTTAAATGCAAACCAGACTAATGACTCCAATCTGAATTAAATCTGAATGATATAGTAGAGGATTATATTATTTCTATATGCATAGAAGAATTGTTAATTTTTGTTAAATTATCAAACGATTATTATTTAACTTATAAAAAATAAAAATATTAACGTAAAATACACGTAAGAAAATGCGTTACTTTTTATTGACCTAAAAATGTATTTTATTTAAGGATCAGGCGGCAGCTATACCACCGGAAACCACGAAAAAAACAGTGCGCATCTGCTCTGTCGAAGAGGAAATTCGCATCGAGAGCTTCGACTCGGTCGACATGGACGAGCTGAGCCCTTACGCCGAGTTGCACGAAGTGCAGCTGGTTACGGCGAAAATTCTCACTGCCGAAGAGTTCGTCGATAGTTTATCCAGGAGAGAAGAGAGCTTGAAAAGTCCCTCAAGGGTATGAGTTATGAAACTATATTTTTTCCATCTCTTCTACCATTTTTCGTGTGAAAAGGCGCTTCCGCAGATTATTATTTTTAAATTGAAAATAACAGATATTCAGAGAATTTTCTTCGTGTAAAAATAAAGTTTGATATCTATTTGTATAGTATATGTTATTTGGCAAACATTTGTTTGAATTTCTTTTTATATAATATGCCCATTTTTGCAGAAAACAATTGTTTAATGCTACTTGCTAGAACATTTTTCGTGAAATAAAAGAAACATGATTAACATTCATTACTAGCCTATTTGTCGGTCTATTTATTTTAATATATTGGTTACTTAGTTGTCAAAGAGTGGATAATTTCGCGATAAATAATCTAAGAGCAAATTCATTAGCACTGGACTATTATTTGCTAGCAAATTAAAATTTTAAACAATCATGCTCAAAGATTAACCAGAAAATTCTCGTCTTTTCTACCTGAATCTCTACACATCATTATAAAACTATTCCTTATTTATCGTAACAATAATAATGATTAATTTAAAGTTTACGAGAATGCACTACTCTAAAGACTCTCAGTAAACCCATTCACTGCCATTCGCAATAACAATCCTGCAAGTTACTTTACGAGCGTCATCAACAAAGCATAAACATTCATCGACCGTAAAGCAACTTTATTTCCCCAATTAAAAGCTCCTATTGAAAGAAACGACGAGCAAACCCGCGGCCACCAGAGCGCCCCTTTTCAAACAAACAGTCCATTAACCGTACTTTCGCGCTTTCGCTCGCCGCATCGTCTTCACTCGTAAAACCACCTTCTAAAACCCCCATTAAAATCTCCCTCTCTCTCTCTCTCTCTCTGTCTCATCTCCCCCTTTTCATCTGAAAAGGAAGCACCAGAGGAGGAGAAGACGCCGCCGTCGCCGTCGCCGCCAGGCGCGTCGATCTCGCGGCTGGCCGTGGATCGGAGCAGCGCCGAGGCGCCGCGTCTGCTGCTTCCAGCTGCGCCGAGCCTCAAGCCCAGCGCCTCGGAGAACGCGTTGCTAGCTGGCCGCGCCGGCGACACCAACAAGATCTCCGAGAAGAACATCAAGCCCGAGATACTGATGGACCTGTCGCGGCTGACGAACGAGGAGCTCGGGGCCCAGCAGAAGCCGCTGCTCGAGGCCACCCCCAAGCGCAAGCTCAGTCGCGTCAGTAGCGACAGCGCTTGCAGGGTCATGCAGCAGCATCACCATCATCAGCAGCAGCAGCAGCAGGCGGAGGTGAAGTTTCACCTGGGTGGCGGTGGATTCTCGGACGAGGAGCCACCGTCCTTGAGGCACTCGCAGACCGATCTCACGACTTACGGACTGGAGGGTGAGATTGGACCGAGGGAGCGGGTTGTTGAGAGGCCGGTGGTGAAGGTGGTGATTGGTGGCGGTGATAAAGTGGAGAGTGCGAGTGCTGGAGCGAGGGAGGTGGATGCTGGAGAGGACGGAGGATCGGGTAGAAGGTGGAAGAGGTGAGTGGATGATTTTGTGATTTTGCGGTAGAATCATTATATTTAGAGAGGAGAGTATGTTGGTAGAACAATAGCTTTGTAATTTGAGGAATTGAAATATTTTGCTTTAGATATTTGAAAAGCATATAAGAAAGATGATTTTTGAAATTAGTTTATGGATAAGTATCTGACTTTAAAGGAATAAGTCGTTTTGCAAATTTTTTGTGCAATTTTTATTTGTCTTAATCAAACTGGAAAAGGATCCATTATCGTACTATAATAATGTATGGATATATTTAATATATAAAACTTTAAGTTAATCAAAACTTATGATTCAGTCATATTTTATTTTAATAATCATATTTTTCTTAAGATGAAACGGATTAAAAATTGAAAACAAAAACACATTTTTATTTTCATACCGCTCTATATTTGTTTTTATGCATTTTAAAATATATATCGTATTTTTCTTAAGATAAAACGGATTAAAAATTGAAAACAAAAACACATTTTTATTTTCATATCGCTCTATATTTGTTTTTATGCATTTTAAAAAATATTGTTGCACAGGAACACCGTTACAATTTCAGTTTCATTGTTTTTAATAATATTTTATATAAGCATTTCAAATAAATTATAAATAACATATTACGTGCGCTTTAAAGGAATATAATCCATAAACTATTTAAAGAATTCCTAACAATTTATACTTATTATATTGAATTATTGCTTTTTAAATTATTCAAGTGCTGTAGTTATATTAAAATAAATCTTTCCATTTTTTACCAAAAATCAATATACTCTTTCCTTAAAAACCTTATTTACACTTTACTATTGAGCTGATCTCAGTGATACCCCATTTAGATATGTAAAACTTGTGATTTTCCAAAAATTGATTTGATTCCAATGAAATCTCTATATAAATTCATAAAATACATTTTTTGTACAAAAATATCAAATCATGACAATATGTGTATATTATAAAATATTCGGTAGTTATGGATTCCTCAGGCGCCAGCTCGCAGGCATGGGCAGAGAAAAATTGTATTCTAATTTTTGTGTACTGAGTTTTTTTAGTGTGCAACTCATTCTTCAAACCTTCTTTAACCTTCATTAGCCCAGAAATGCTATTTCAAAATAAATGTTAAAATTTTTAATAATATCAATCTTATATCCGAGAATTTAAAGCTACTTTTCTCGAATTACTTTTGTTATTTTTTTTAATTATTAATTTATAAAAACAAAAACTATGTAACCTATTATTAGTATCATATAACTTTATATTATAATATTATTTTACGAAACTCGTGATTTCAACGAAAATTTTCTGCAAATATAAGAATAATTTTTTAAACAGCTTTTTTTTAATTCAACTATGCGATATAGTTAAGGAATAAATAATATCATGGTGAATTTAACTAAAATGATCAGTGATTTATTTATTTACTTTATAATGCTAGTCAACCGAAACCCGCCATGTGCTCCTTTATACTTTTCTTATTTATCTATCATTACTCAAAGCTAAATATCTATTTTTAAATTATATTGTTAAATAAGTGCTGAATTATTTCGGAACCAGTCCCATACGTATTTTTTAATTTTTGAATAGTCCTTTTATTAAAAAAAAATTATGAATAATTAGATACTCTATACTACAGAATGTAAATAGGACTTTCATTACTCATAAACCTTTTCGTATACCAAAGTCTTTTTCTAATCACTAAAATCAACATTTTACTTTCATATTAAGGTTATCGAGACAAATAGAAAGATCAATGATTCAAGAACACAACAAAGGCGGTTAACAAATAGAACTCCAAATCTCATAAAGCAGTAATCTCGCCTTTCCAATAAAAATCCATCATCATTCCGAGCGAGACGTATTTGCTGTCCGTGAGGTAAACAGAAAAATCCGCGTTCCCTCTAAATTTCACGGAATTCAATTCGGTCCGCGATAAGGCACTTTTCCGAGTACTGCGTAATAAACATTCACCTCTATATATATACATACATACAAATATATATATATATACATATATATACACGTTACGAGCGCTTAGCCCGCGGATAAACCGCCGCGAGCATGGCGCGAAAACTTGTATTACCGTCGCTTCGTCGACACGCTGCCAACTACAAACGCTATACATCACGAAATTACAGCGCGCGCAAATATTCCGTCGCCGCGGCGCGCCGCGCGCGTCTAATTGAAATTCAATAACCGCGCCAGCCTGACTTCAATACGTTCAATTACCCCTATTAAGAGAGGGGGGAAAAAAGAAAGAGAAAAGAGAGCTAGAGCGAGCGGCGGCAAAAGGAAAATATAGGCCAATGAACCTGTCATTTGCGTGAGCACGAGCGACTTCGTTTACAAATGGCTTCCGCGGCTACTAAACTAAATCGCGTGGCTTGTTTACCTCTGTAAGCTTGTTAGGGGGGTTCGGGCCGCGAATGAGAAAAAAAAAAGGAGAAGAGGCACGATGCTGGAAACGTGCACCGCCACCGCCACCGCCGCCCTCGCGGCAGAGCGAGAGCCGAGCTTTTCCGCACGTCCGCGCTCTCGATGAGTTTCTGCTGGGATGCCAGCTTTATACCTATCTCGTTTCTTCTTTCTTTCTCTCTATCTACTCTCACTATTTTCTTCTCCTTGAGAAAATTCCAACGTAATGATCCCAACGTAGGGTGCAGGTTGCATTGTTCTTTTGCACTCGACTTTATCGAGTTCTTTCCTCGCTGTCTTGAATTAGGAAATTCAAGATAGCTATGACTGTATTGTAAATCGTCTGGATTTTTTTAAGTTTAAGAACATTTTTTGAAAATTTTATCACATCGATACGATGTTAAATTTCTATAATTATAAATACGACAATATTATACTAGGAAGCTGACTTTGAATTAGAAATAAATAAAATAAAATGATATATACAATAATTAATTTAGGTTTACAATAATATTCTTAAGTATTCACTTATCTTGTACGTACAATATGCGTGTTACACCTCCGGGAAATAGATTTTGTTGAGACTTTGAAAGGTGTTTTCCTGGTACTCAGTAATGAAGTTTAGCACTTGTAGTCGATCTCGCAGTTCGCATAATCCTAATAGGCTTTTTTTAAAGGTATGAGCTGTTTTATTCCAAATATACGTTATTTTGGTGAAAAACTTGATCTCTATTTCTGGTCATAACTCTGCATTTCTTTACGCGAATAAAATGATCCAAAAAGTAAATAAAAATATACGAAGTGGTGTAAATTTGTTTTAATATAATATAATATTTTTAGAATAAAAATATTATTTTATTCTTTTTCACCATACCCTGGCCGAAAGTACCACATTTCTTCCCAGCTCCGAAACTGAAATGTGTCATTTTCTGCTCGGGTATGGTGAAAAATCGTATACGCACCAAGGGAGGAAAAATCGCAACCCCATAGCACGTGTTTATCACCCTCGCCTTCGGCTCGGGTGGCAATTTCCACGTGCTCTGGACTAGCCAATACTTTTCCTCCCCAGATGCGTAATGTACTATTTTGAATAATAGAAGGTGCTAATGAAGATGTTGATGAAGAATCATCGATAGAATTCCTTGAATTTATTCATAATTTTGGAATAATTTAATATTTGTTACGCAAGGAATTTAAACTCTTTCTCTCTACTTCTATTTAATTTATTTATTTATTTATTTTTATAATATTAATGGGGCGGTCGATGGCTCAAGTGGTAAACGCGTACCTCTTAAAACAACGGCGGCTCAAGGGGCGTGGGTTCGAATTCCCTCACAAGGAGAGCGTACGAAGTGCGGGTCGCGAATTTTGATGAGGCTTTGAGAGCTTTGTTTTGGTGCCTAAAGATGAGCCCCAGCACCCGCCGTTTTGGCTAACGAGCCCCTGTTATCGAAATATAGCCAATTATGCCCTAAATACCCGTTTTGTAGTGAAATGGTACCTCTACTTCAGATCATTACTCCGCCAGTTTTTACTCAGAAAAAATAATCCAAAAGTAGATAAATGTAGAACAAAAGAGCTTCAAATTCCACTTTTTTCGTATAAAAATATTAATCTCTTACAAAGTTATTAACTATCAAAAAAGTAATAAGAAATGCATGAAAAATCAGCGATTTAAAATAAAATTAAAATCTTCAATTTTTCATGTATTTTTTAATAACTTTGTAAGAGATTGATATTTTTATATGAAATACAGTGGAAATTACAGCTATTTCGTTCTACTTTTACGTTCTTTCGGGTTACTTTTTCTGAGTAAAAAATTGTGGAGTTATGATCGGAAGTAAAGGTACCATTTTCTCACTAATAATGGGTATTTTGGACACAATTGGCTATATTTCGATAATATGAACTTGTTCGCCAAAATAGCGGGTGCTGGAGTTCATTTTTAGATACCAGAAAACAGCTTCCAAAGCCTCATCAAGATTCGCCACTACACTTCGTACACTCTCCTTGTCAGTCCAAATTTTTCGGGGACATTTTGAGAAAATATTTTTCCGGATTATTCGGTGGCGGAGATCGGGTCTGCAATCCGTTATCTGGCTAAGGCCGGTAATGCCCATATATGCAATTAAAAATAATAATAATAATAATTATCCTAAAAAATATTTACTGTGCTCTAATCATAAGTAAAGATACCATTTTCCACTTTTCCACTAAAACGCGTATTCGCGTTACAACAGCTTACGTCTTACAAAACAAGAGCCTATTACAATAAACTACGAATTATGGAATTAATTTCCAAAAATAATAGAAAATTTCTTCCAAAGCCTCGTCAAAATCTATTTCCCAGAAGTATGAACCTTTCATTAGCAAAATTAACTTTTTTAAACTGCAGCTTTACATAAGCGTGAACGTATCGCTTTATCTTAAATAAATAAGTAATCTACATAATATAAAAGATTTCATAAAATACTTTGCTTTCAGGAAACTGTATATTAAAAAATTATACAATAACGTTCTTTAAAACAAAATGCATTATATAAAAGAAACTTCAAGCGTCTTCCGGTACACGTCTGTTACTACTTAAAGCCCACTACTCCACCTTCCAAAGCCGCCTCATAGCTTATATTTACCCCTTTCGCTCCGGACGGAATTTCCTTTCACGCCGAAACGTCCGAGCAAAATTCCTGATGGCGTGCACGTCTACCGTACAAAAGTGAGCTTGAAAGGGAGGGAGGAGGGGGGAAGGGTGAGTGAGCAAAGGAGAAAAAGGCGCTTAATCACCGGGCGCGTGAAAGCCCCTCCGCGTCTCCGAAGACCGACGCTGTGTCGTCCCGGTGCGACAGCGACCACCTCGCCTCCCCCTCGTCCCAGCTAAATATTTACTCATTTAATAAATACGAGAGAACGCCATTAACTCTCTCGGAGCGCGCCCAAAGAAGGAGGCCAAGAGAGCGACAGAGCGAGAGAGAGAGAGAGAGTAAGACTTGGACGGACGGCTCTATAGCACCGCGCGCGGCTCGACTTCCATATCGATCTTTCTCGCGCTTGTGTTATACGCGGGCGAGTTTCGCACAGAAGACTAATGTATGATAGGGAAGACCGGGGCGAGATGGATTTAGATGACTTCGTTGCTACATGGCTGAATATTGGTTGCCGGTAACAGGATTGATGTGGTAGAAACAAAATTTAATTCATTTGAATAAATATTTATTTCAGTGCACCCTGGAAAATAATTTACTCCAAACTATAAGTGAAAGTTTATTAATTTGAACAATAATTTATTTCATTCAAATAAATGTTTACTAAAATTCAATAAATATTACATCAAATGAATGATTCTTTAGGGATTATTAAAGTACACACATATTTGAGTTTCCGAAATCTTTTTTGAGTCTACGGTGTACTCTTTAATTTTTCATTTTTTAAACAAGTACGAAAACTAAACTATTTATAAAGTTAAACTTAGGTTTTCTGGTATTACATATGTACACTACGTGTATACCCGGTTAATCCGCTTTAGCGATGCTCTTTCAGTCTGAATAGATTTTTTCATTTATTATAGAGAATACTTATTTTGTCTCAACCAAGAAAAAGTTCACATAACACCCTTTTTATTATCCCGTTAAGAGCCAGACTTTATCCAGGTCAGAAAAAGCATTTTTTCAAAAGGATTACATTTGAAATAAGCTCAAAGAATGGTTTCTGTGATATATACTTTTTTCGTTTTATTCTTCATTTCTTCAAATTAATTTTAACCTTTTCGTTACACGATCTTGACTTAACTATCATGATATAGTCATCTTAAAACAGTTAGCATTATCCTACAATACGCATATGGTCACATTAACGGAGTATTAATCTAAAGAAAACTTTGCTTTGATACTTCAGTTTCATTTACTGTAAAAATTGAAGTGACACGTACCAAAAAATCCAATGAATTGACTTGCTTTAGCGTCCCTGCAAGTGATTGAGTAACTTATTTACGTTAATTGATGTGTTGAACGCAATAAGGGGACTAGCATTTTTGTTCACATTTTTTATCTCAAATTATAACGCTTGGATAGGGATACAAAAATACAATGTCACCGATCTCTTTTTCAACCCCATATTTCTTGTTGCTTCGACCAAGCATATTATTCGCGATAAAATACCGTTAATAGTCCCCTCATGGCACCCAGCCCTTCAATTACTTCTAAACTCAAAAATAAAAAAAAGGAATCCAAAAATCTAAGGAGTGTGCATTCAACCCGGTGCACTAATCTCCCGCTACGCATCCGTACACTCTCAGCAACAAGCTTCCCCATCTCGAAAAAGACGGACATCGACGAGATTCATTAAGACGAATGCACCGCTGCAGCTGGATTCGGAAAATTTCGAGAAGGCGCGCGCGCTCGCGATGACTGCTGCTACCGGGCGCTCGCTCGCTCGCTCGCTCTGGCGACCTACATTCCTCGCGCGCGGCAATTAAATACCGCTCGGGGTTTCTAAAGTCACGCGCATAATCCAACCTAAATCCGCCTGCGCCGAGTCCGGTCACATGGAAGAGAGCCGAGCCGGCGAATAATGCGGATGTGTGTATTTCTGTATTATGCAAAGGCGGTGTACGTACGGTATACATATGCGCGCGGGGGGGCATTTCGAGAGAGAGAGAGAGAGAAAGAGAGAGTGAGGGATATATGCAAGGGATGAAGCTGAGGCATTGCGCGATCCCCGGAGGGATTAACTCGTGGTATTCGAATGCTTTGGTCGCGGGGTTCGACGTGTGCGAGGGAAAATAACGTTTGACAATACTGCGATTGGACGGGGTGGATATAGGGAGAGAGAGAGAGAGAGAGAGAGAGAGAGTACGCTGAATTGGATAATATGAGTTGCCAGGGAGGTGGATGAGAGCTGGGATAGGATGGAATCGCGCGGATGGATTATTTAATGAGGAATGTTCGCGCATGAGCGATTGTGTTTCTTTTTTGCCGTGGGAGAGAAGTTCGTTTATTTTCTCTGTTTATGCTTGGGCGAGCTTTGTGTGCGAGTGGGGTGAGAGAGAAATATGGCAAAATTAATGCGTGGAAATTGTGATATTTCAAATTTGTTTTAGCTATTCTGGGATAATCCGTGCGTTATTTCGGATGCAAAAATATTTTTACGGTTCGAAGGTAATCGTTCATTAGCATTGATGTTTTCTAACTATTAATAAAATAAACTTTTATTAAAAAATAATAGATAATTAAAAGAATAATAAGAAATGCATAATAAAATTGTAATGGATATTATTCGAGTATAATATTTCTACCATTTCAAGTATAAAAGTTTAGTAAAAACAATATTTACTTATGTTTGCTTACTACTCCTTTTCCGATAATGATGAGAAATCAAAAACGACAGCTCAATCTACGTTCTTATTTTAGTATAGGCGCATGTATGGAAAGAAAGACCCTCAAGTGGGTGTGATTTCGAACCTCCAATTTCAATGCGACCTACATTCGGTATCTTGCGACATTCAATTTAAGTGATAGGCGTTAAGGGGATGTGAAATTTCACGCTTCTATGTGTATTTAACGCAAACAAACATTTCTCTTTATTTTCTTCAATTTGACTGTATCGTTTAATCGTGTAATTAGAAAGTAATAATGATGGATTAATGGACGAAAAACATTATTTAGTTTTTATACGCATATTGAACTTGCTTACTGGAACTTTAATGAAATCTTACTGTAATAGTAATACATGACATACAATTATGAAAGATTAAATTATTTTTTATATTGTGATTTAATAATGGAAAGTTTACGTATACATAAATAACAGGTTTTAGAAGAAAAAAATCTCATATATTGATGCATTTACCTATTATCATAAATCAATTACGAGATTTGATAAGTTTTTTAATCAAATAAATTTATTTGTAAAGTGACACTTGGTTATTCTATTTTCTAATTTATTTTGCATTAAGCATGATAAACACAGTGTGCAATATTATTTAATCCAATTTAAAATAATATTTATAATTTATATTTAGTTAATGTGATTCTTTTCTTATGTAGATTTTACTTTTTTCTGTTTAAATGCAAATTCAACAGCGAAGAAGCGTACTGCGGGTGTAATTTTTGCGAGTATAATGTACGTGAGTCTGAATTTTTACGAGAACATTTTCTGAGTGGATGTTCATGCTCTAGTTGTCGTAATTTTTTTATAAAAGAATATAACTTAAAAGCTACGCATGCCGCGTACCATTTCTGAAACATTAGCACTTACATTATCCTAAATAATTATTAAGTAATTAGTATATTTAATTATTAAAGCTTGCCATGAAATTCAACAAAATAAGACTTATTCGCTAAAATTGAATAAATCTTTTCCGATACTAATTTGTAATCTCTCACATTAAACTCATGAGCTTCGAATCAATTCAATTATAAACAAAAATGTTTATGGTATGCTGGTTTGAAACAAACTTTAGTTTAATGAAGTTTAAATTGAGTTCAGTAGATTAGTTGTAAGAAATATGCGTAATTACGCTCGGCTCATATTGTTAAATATGTTATCCGCGCTTGAAAAAAAAAGAAGCTTATTACACTGATAAATAAAAAAGTGATTAAAAAGCAATTTCTATTAAAAAGATGTTTCCAGTTTTCTGTTTCCCGGAAAGAGTTAGCAAATAATTCCTGTTACTGTAAAATGAGCTTCTAAGCTTAATTGTATTAGACGCCCTTGTGGCTTCTAGCTTTAAAATTTTGTACTTAGTTTCAAAAGTCTGAGCTTGCAAAAGAAAGTCACTCATGACAAATAGAGGCCGACTTTGTTCTATAAAATAAATAAAAAAGAAAACACTGAAATTAACAAAGTTACGATTAAAGTCGTTTCATAAAGATAATTTATTCATTACCATCGTGTAGCTTGAAACAATTTTTTTAATTTATTAATAATATATTTTCTTATATGACAATTTTTCTTGTACCTTCATAAGTGATTTCCTATTTCTATACAAACACAAATATATAAATAATTGGCTGTAACAGGTGAAACTAAACATTTTTCTGTAATCAACGACGAAAGGTTGAGCTAAAATAATAATCAAATGATATCAGCTATACCAGCCAAAGCAATTCGTATAAATCTTCTTTCAACATGACCCATAACAAACCATACAAAAATGTCCATCATAAAAGTAACGAGAAAAAATCCCCCCCCCCCCATTCCCTAAAACTAAACAAGTCGTAGAAAATCTCCGCAGCTCTCAAACTACAGGAAGTACATAAAAGCGAGCGCGTCGCTTCGCGGCGCACGCCGAGTATGTCATTTACGCTGCAAACTACATTTGCATTTTCACTGTCAGCGCTACAGCCGCGCGCGAGTGCTCGCAAATTAGCACACTCGCGAATCTCGCGCGCCAGCCCCACCAGAGGCACAATACCTCGATTTAACAAGATTCGCACTATACTACATCCCTCTGTGCCCCCCCCCCCAGCTCATACACACACGCCCGCGCACATGCCACCCAATCCCCGCATCCATATTACAGATTCTTTCTCCTACAACCTTACATAAAATACCTACTCCCAAGCTCGCAAGCTCGCGTTCGCCTTTTAAATTCCCGGCCTCCGCGCGGCGCGCATGCAGCACGCGGCATTATACACCTGCGAGACAGAGAGAGAGAGAGAGAGAGAGAGAGAGAGCTGCAGTAGCCAGTGCGCTCCCTGCCTCGCGGGCGCAGTTGTTTATTAGATCAGCGTAAGCCAGTTTGCAGTGACGCACACGCGCGGAGGAGAAGAGAGCGGAGACGAGCGCGCGCGCGGGCGGGCGACGCGAGACTCGCGAACGTGCGCGCGCGCTCTCGCGCTCGCCCCTCGACGTAGCGCGCGCGCGCGGAGAGCCTCGAGTTCTGCTTCTGCCGCGGTGCCGTGTGCGCGCGTATCGTATACGCGATATCTGCACGCGCGCCGCGAGACCGACAGAGAGAGAGAGAGAGAGAGAGAGAGAGAGATATAGAGAGATCTTCGCGAGACACGCGCGCGCGCGCACCCGCCGCGCGATTTTCGGGAGCCAACACCGCGAAAAAAGCACGTTGTCGCGCGTATGTGTGTATGGTGTTCGCGCGCGGCGTCGTAATGCGAGCGATTGCTCCTATGCGCGTGTTTATAATCGAGTATAAGGCTTGCAGGAGAGATGGATGGATAATAGAGCGAGAGGGAGCACGTAGTACGTAGTACGTACTCGCGTGGCTGTGATATCGCAAGCGGTGAGTTGATGGTATATGCGTATATATATACTGCGTTGTGAGTGGTTGTGGGAGTGTGCGTTCGTGCGTGCGTGCGTGTGCACTGCTGTGGAATTGTACTGATGCACTACTGAGTTGCCGCCGCCGAGATTTCAAGACTTTTTGCGGGGAGATAGATTGGCTTCTTTTCTGTTGGTCTTTCTTGGTCGTTTCGGATAAAGGTGTTGTTTTGTGTTGTTTTTGTTCTTTTTTAGGTGAAAAGCTGTCTGAAGTGAATATTGTTTCTTACTTGTACAATGAAGTATTTATTTATGACTAATTTTAATTTTAGATGATTAGATGACAATGATTGATGATTTAAAATTAAAATTAAATTTTGGCGTAAATAATAATAATAAATAACAATGGCGTAATAATAGAAGGAATAATAAACTATATTCACTTTGGCCGTGTGTATGCCTTATACCCCAATTTTTCCTCATAAGTAGAATTTTAACTTATTTTATTATTTAACAATAGTAAAACTAAGTTATTTATATTAATTATTATTATTGAAATCTACGTTTTTATGCCAAATTAGATATTATTGAATCCCATCTCTTTGTAATTTACGAATACATGACCTATAGACAGGAGTAATAGATTTTAAAATAGATTATTAGCAAATCGCTGTTAAATTAATGATAAAACAATTATTCAATTATTATTATCATTGCTTCATCTATTTTTTCTTAATTAAAGGTAACTTCTTTACACATTTGTATTCTTCAAATAATGTATATTCAGCATAGGTATAAATGTTTTTATGATAATATAATCGTTAATAAAAAAGAAATAATATCAATAGGAAAATCAAAATGTTATATTACACGTGGTAATTGCATTATTGTAGTTCAAATTAAATTCTTTAACTTTCAATAAAATCTGTATATGATTCAACAAAGTTTCGAAAACGAAGTAATGGTAAATAAATAAATAAATTTGCAGTAATCAAACTGATTTAATTAAAATCCAGTTTTTATTAAGAGTTAACTTTATTTAACTTTGAAAACCAAACGGTTCAAATTAATCAACGATAAGTACTATTTCAAAATGAGTATTATTTTCATGAATAAATGGAAAAAGTGTCAAAACCGAAGTTACGATACGTGTTGATTTCGGACATGACTAAATGA
This sequence comes from Gastracanthus pulcherrimus, assembly GCA_949152435.1. NCBI lineage: Eukaryota > Metazoa > Arthropoda > Insecta > Hymenoptera > Pteromalidae > Gastracanthus > Gastracanthus pulcherrimus. The sequence continues at coordinate 26,990,936 of OX424576.1, read as the reverse complement.
ACGTGATCGGAGTGTAACGCGGCATAAGTGACAAATGGCACTGGGCTACTTTCTTTCTTTTTTCACATTGATAAAACGATGCGCGATGTTTTTGTTCGCATGACATTGATGGGTGTGCAGTGTATGCTGTGTTATTGGAAATCATAAGTGAGGAAATCACTTGGCTTCGAATTGGCGAGCTCTTCTGGTGTGAGCGGATTTTACAATGGGCCATTGCATCGATGTCACGCGTTGTTACGTGGCGTAATTGATTTCAAGATGTATTGATTGAATAATATTTCATAGGATTCTTTCTTTTTTTTGTTTAAAGCATGAAGGCATTGATAGTCGACTATCCTTCAATGGTTAATTCCTTTTTATACCAGATATTCAAAAATTGTAACATTAATTGAGAATAAAATATGTAGAAAATCAAAATACGTTACTTTTTTATAAAAAGTTATAAATAAATCAAATAGTGATAATAACAAATTCTTCCTTTATTTGTTCTTTATGCTGTGGGCGCCAAATTAAAATGCACGTAGGAATGCAGTTAGCATACACGTTTCAATAAAAATATTTATTATTATAAAAAGAAACAATCCTTGACATGTTATTATGAATCACTTAACAAATATTAGGGGATATTTGTAACATAAATTTAAATAACGAAATAAATGTTTCTTTTCAACAAGTTTCTTCACAATAATTTTTGTTACGTTGTAAATACTTAGTTTAAATGTACAAATATTTTCATAACTTTGTAAGATTTAGGAAAACTTTAGGAGTATACTAAAATATTTTAATTGTTTTGATATCAGTTATTTAATATATACAATTTTACTATTCAGTTAGTAGTTTAAATGTTTTATATTATAAATACCTTAGTCATTGTAATAAATTTTTTAATCGCATACAAATTTAATTGAATAAATTCACAATGCAAATGCATGTAAATATAATGCTGCAGTATTGTCTACCATTAACAACTTTATATTATAGTCTATGAAATCTTACAAAAAAAGTTTTTGCAAATATCAAGAGAGTTCAATCTCAATTTTTGTCACTTCCAATGTTATTAATTAACAGCAAACGACAACCATTATTAATTCCGTCACGTACATAAGCATGCAAGCACAGATGTTGTTATTTAAACACTAACGCAATTACTTTAGAGCCAGTAGAATGTTGTTTTATTATACTACAATTTTCGATGAATATATATACATTATATACCTACCTTTTTAATATTTTTATGAGAAATAACATTTGATTATATTTTAATTTTTAATTTGTTTAGAAACAAATTCATATTATTTAGAGACTATTATAAGCTATAGTCTATTTCTTAAATTGCAAAAGAATTGCAAAATCTAAACCACCAACTTTCCTTGAAACCGATAGACTTGCAATCGAAAAAAGAAGCCAAACTGATGCAGCGCGTAAAATGTATTATGTAGAATGACCTTGTCAATTCGACGCTACAACATCACATCAAGTAGATCAATTAAAGAAGACTTTGTTCAGCTGTTAAAGTTTTATGCACTCTCAGTTTGTACGCTATACATACGCAGGATAAAGAACCTTCTGTTGCACAACAAGATACTCATTGACTTTTAAATATTCATAGTGTAATTATACCGAAATGCATTTTGCCAGGATGTAAATATAAGATTAACAATTTATTGAGCAATATAACTTTATTTTCAGACCTTTGTAAAGCGTTATCCGGAGTCATTGGATATAAACTTAATATAAAAATTATTGACAACATAAATTGCTATATAAAACATTACAATGGTAGCGGCATTAAACAAATGGAATTTTGATAGTTCATTTTAAAATCAAAAGCTATAGTTTTTGTTTCAAATTTATAAATTGTAAAACTAAAATTATAAAAAAGTATTGAATACCAATTATATTTCGTTAATTAAAAGTATTTATTTATAAAAACGTATAACTTTTTATTTTAATTAATAAAACTTATTAGAAGTGCTTTTATGGCAGTAAAGTTACGACAGATTTATTATATAAATTATCATTAAAAATTTGTAATAATCCATTTCGGCTTATGGAAAACCGATTTATCATTGGAATTTCTATTATGAGTTAGTTTCGTTTTGATATATTAAAGGAATCATCTGGCATTTCAATATTTACATATACGGGACAGCTATTACGAGTTGTACAACTTCCGTCATAACAGTGATTAATTAAGACATCTAGATTGTGAATTTCTATAACGCTAACCCGTAAAAGCACCAACAATCATTTATTTAGACAATCTTTCCTGATAAAAAGATACGCTATATACGTGCAAAGTGCACGAAAATCTTGAAGGTTTGTTAAAGCTATCTCAACTACATCAAGTTAAAAAGAGTTTTTATATATTCTCAGTTAACTCGTAATTAATATAGAAATATAACATCAAGGTTATTATTTCCAATTATAATATATTCCGCACCTATTTCGAAAGTAATCAAAAACTGTTAATCATAAAGCTTAAAAAATGTACGCGTGAAAAAGTTGGAAATTGTATTGATATGTTCATATGTTTGGTTCGCGTGCATCCAAAAACTTCATCGCTTCATATACTTACTTTATTAAAAGAAAAGTTCTTACACATATACACTCTTCGAATAATATATGTATAAACCACAGGTATAAACGTTTTTATGGTAACATAATCTGTAATAGACGAAGCACATCAGGCGCGCTATGCGCGCCACACTTTCAAACATCAGCAATGTCAATAGCAATTACATGAAGTAGATATTAATATCATTTTAGTACATGGAATCATGTATATGCATTACTTATAATATGAAAAAGATGATTATTAACGATATCATAAAGTTTTAACTAATGTATGAAATCATATGCTTACATACAAATAATTAGACGATGGTTTTATAACAATATGAGGATAATCGGATACGTAAATGAAACGGTCACTACAGAAAAATTCAGGTGCCTTTATCTACTAAATGAGACGAAAATAGGATCAAAATTTAAAACATTTTCTCACATGAATTCTTACCTGACATATTTTTAATAAATTAACGTAGAATTCGTTTACCTACTTAAAATTATATATATAAACGAAGTGTGTCATATTGGTACTGCCAGATTATTACAGTATTAATGTAGCATACCCCAAATCTACGAAAGTTACAAATAATTTCAATTAGAAATCCTATGATTTTTAATGTCAAAACATGATTACTCAATTACTTCTTTTTCTCTAATTCTTTATTTGATATAACACACTTTTTTAAAGGTTTTCATTTACTTATTTGTTTTACTGTTTTTTAAGATACTTTTAATTAAATTTCTTTAAATATTATTTACATATGCAACTGTATTGTTGTATATCTTAAAGTAAAATTAAAGTAATAAAATTACCAGTTTCTTTAAAAAAAAGAAGAAGAAAAAAAGTCTCAAAGTTGAGTTTTATTTGTACAACAATAGCTCGAGTAATTCTATCTCTCATCACCCCTTACTGATTCTATAGCGTTACGTGCGCAAATCTAGGCATGCGCGCGCCGCTCACAAGATGCTTGCGCAACTCAAGGGATGCGCGCGCATTTCTTCGAGATCCTACAATAATTCTTTTATATAGGGATCAGTTTAGGTAGAAAATGATAAAAAATATAATTTTTTAAGTCAATTTTAAGTGAAAAATAATATTTGATAGTAAATTTTATTTAAAAATATATTAATTTTAAAGCAATAATGATTATTCTTTCAAAATTGAACCAGAAATATATTTTTCGATATATGCTATAAATGTTTTTATGATACCTAGGGGTTGGTTTATTTTTATGGTTGTTGCGATAGATACTATTACTATATTAATATTCTGCTCTGAGAAAAAGTTAGTAATAGTTAGGTACGCTACTATACTTGATGAGTATTTCTGAGATAGATAATAATTGTCATTATTTCGTAGGTTAGGACTCAGTACTTAATTGTTTCTTTAGTAATACGTGCATAACATGTATAACTAGTCAAATGTTTAATGATTTTTTCAATTATTCAAAGACAACTAATTACTAAGATACGCCAGGACTCACAAAGAGAGTCCCCAACTTTCGAGAAACTAATTTCGATCAGGCTTTATAGGAACTGGTTTCTGGTGCCCAAAAATGATGTTCAATACCCGTAAGTCTCATATGCCCCTGTTTTCAAGATATGCACTGACAAAAATCTATTGCTCGAGTAACCAAATTCTGGTTGTGCGAGCAACAATTTGTAATTATATGAAACAAAAATATATATAGCTAATACGACAGCAATACTTATATTTTTACCAGCAAACGAAAATGGTATTGTCCTGGGAGCAATATACTGTTTGCGGCATTAGTAACAAAAATAACAATAATATACTGATTTAAACAAATTCCTGTAATTAACTAAAATTAAATAAAGTTGAATAATGTTTTCTTTTTGGGACTACTTGTTTAAAACATTTTTTAAAATCACTTTAATCTTATAAGAAATTCTAATATATAAAAGAAAAGACTGATTACAAAGATTATGGATACGGTATAGTCAATGCTGCAATATGAATCATTAAGTTTGTTTACGTTTTGGTTTGTCAAAATTCTAACCTCAATTCTAACGTATGGAAAAACTTAACGAAAGTAATGATAAAAGTAGTTCTAACACGGGAAATGAAGCTGTACATTCTTAATCAGTACCGGATACATTCATTCATCATTCAATTCTCGTGAAATTTCCGTGTGCATCATGAGTTTTTGACTCTCAAGGAAAGTCCACTACTTGCGAGAAATTAACTTCGATGAGGCTTTGAGAAGCGGTTTCTAATACCTAAAAATGATGTCTAGCACCCGTAGTTTCATCTCATACGTTTCTTGGGTCAAGATATGACCTGTTGTATTAAAAATCCCACATTATTTCAGCAACAATCGAAAATGATGAAGAAAAATGTAAGGAAAACCACTCACTTTAAAGAGCCAAAAATACTAATTTATTTTTCGTCATCATTTTTGATCGTTCATAACTTAGGTACAAAATAATATTTCTATATGAAACAAAGCTTCATTTAAAGCTCTTTTGGTTAACTTTATTATTTTGTTACATCATTCCTCTAGTCAAAAACATGCAGAGTTATGATTTGAAGTGTAGGTGTCATTTTTTACTGAGAAAACGCAATTTTTAATATACCAAGTCATAATTTGACCCCAAACCATTTCCCAAAACCTCATCGAAATTTGTTTCCTGCAGGTTGTTGGACTCTCCTTCTCAGTAAAATCATATAAACAATCTCCATCGCTAGAACGACTGTTGTTTTAATAGCAATATAATTATAGTTAAGATTACTAAATTAAATTTGACTTGGAATCATACGTATAGTTCTAGTAGCAACTTTGCGACTGATATATATTTTTTTTTATTGGTATGACGACGAAACTCTTTTTTCAGTGATGACCTACTGTATCGTAAAACCAATATGCGCTATTGCAGAAGCAGTTTCTAATGGAATTGAAATGCAATTCTCTAATGTATTACTTACATTCTTTTGTATTTATTTGAATATATACTGGTAACACTCTTCACTTTTTCGACTGATCACTTGCTTAAATTTCTCATACATTGATTTTGGATATAACTTCACCTCAAGCATTCATTTGTTTGGAGTAACGAATTATTTATTAATCTGGCGACTTAATAGTTCAATTTTCCAATTAACGAGAAACACTGTGAGTAGAAAAATTCAAAATATATGAATCGTTAAGTATGAATAATTCTTTCGTCAGTGATGTATTAAAAAAAAATTTGGACTTGAAAGTATAATTTAAAGTTATCGTTGAAACCAAACCTTAATCACCGAAGAAAGTCTTAAGAATCAATTATTTAAAGTTTCACGGAACGCAAAGCAGTTTCTTCTTCACCCCGGTTGACGGCTCATCATCATCCAACAAGTCTCCGCGGGGTCGGAAAGCTCGTTGTACCGAGACGAAAAATTCATAAGAGTAGTTCGCGCGGCACGGGACGCGCGGATGCATGCAAACGTTTCCCTCTCGCGATCGCTCCCCGTCCGTATATATATGTTTCATGCAAAAGATGCGTCTTCCCTCTCTCTCTCACTACCTCCCACTCCCTGGAGAGTAGCCTCTTGCATTTGGCATTGGCCCAATGCCGGCTTATATTGCCTCTGTTGAATCTAAATAATCGAACGGCCGGTCGGGCTCTCTTGCGCGCCCGCGGGGATGACCCAAATGGACGCGCAATTTCGCTCTCGTATATACGCCGTAGTGTAAACAATTTCGACATCCGCCGATGCTCGCCTGGATACCTATCCCCCCCGCCCCCGCGAGCACGCGCGGATATCGTCAGACTAAACAGTGCCGGTCATTGTTGCGTTCAACCATCGCGCGCGCGAGGGAAAAGAGAGATATGTACGAGGCAGTAAACCACTGGAAGCGGGCCAAAAGAAATATTTCACGCAGGTTTCGTTCTCTGTGTGTGTTTTACGGGAGCGTGGTGATCTTCTTCGGCTGTCCTTTTTTTTCATGCCTTTGAACGTTAGAGGAATGCGAGTGTGCAAAGCTTTAAGGCCTTTAAAGCTGGATGAGACGCGCGGGAAGGTGTTTGGATATCTAGCCGGGGCTTAAATGTTTGCCAAACTTCCGGCTGAACTTTATGCTGGGTTTTATAATACGATTAGTCATTAGCTGGTGGCAGTTGCGGTTGGATAGGGATTAAAATTAGTTTGCAAACATTACTTTCATTATACTCTTTGAGTTTTTAGAGATTAATTAAGTAGTAGGTTATTGGAAATTATGAATGATTCATTGTAGCTGGCGAAGAAAGATTTTTTTACCGTTACGTTATCATTTTGTAAAATTTTATTTCTATTGTAAGAGTATAATTTAAAACTATACCTTTCAATGGTGGTCTCGTATTTTATATTATATAGTATTACAGTTAAATGGAGTATAAATATAGGACTAGTATACCCGTAAATTGGTATCAAATTCCTAACGATCCTGTACTTGAACAATTTTATACGATATTTACGATAATAGAGCTTGACTATAAGAACATCAGTATAGTATGCATGTGGTAATAATGTTCATTGTTATTAAAAGAATTATCCGGTCTAGACAATAGTTATTGCACAATATCAAATACGATTGATGTTGAAGAACTTAAAAAAACAATATCTGAAATACTATGTATTTTTTTATAATACATCATTTTGAAATGGTCGTGAATTAAAACTTGATCTACAAGCTGCATCAAATTCACTTTTTGTGTATCACATTTTATAAATAACTCTGTTGTGTACTTTTGTATTCTTTACATTTTTTATATTTTTTAATTACTTTGATTGTTACAAATTTATAATTAAAAAATATACAAAATAAAATTTAAAATTTTGTACTAGTAGTTCAATGAAATGCTTGTTTATTTATCCAAGATTCATGCATTCAAAGCAGTTGTTACATAATATTATACCGATTACCGCTAAATAATAGAAACATCATTAATGCATATCTTCATTATAGTCGCATTACTATTATTTGATTACACTGCCATCAAAATTTATTTGTAATTATAATAATTAATTCGGTTCAACATTCATATAGATTATGTAATACACGAATATTCAGAATCGTGTTATTTTAATAATTATAGGTCGTTTATTAATATTCAAAAAATATTATTGCATGAAGCGTTCAGAACCATAACGTAATAAGTCCATTTTCGGAATTTAGTAAACTTTAACACAAATGTAGAAACTGTTTATAAATCACGTCCTTATATATCTAATATCAACAATACAATTGATAAATAGTATACTCAACAGAGATAAAATTCATCAAATTTCGTTTTTTTATGTCACTAATACTGAACTGTTTGCAATAGTTTTCCAAATTTCTAAACTGAACTTATTTCGTTATGGTTCTCAACGCCCCATATCTTACTATTTAAAACTAAATATTATTCATATCAATTTTTGCATTACGAAATAATTGACGCTTTCACGTTCGTAACGCATCTGTAATGCACGATCCTTGTTTTAAAAAAAAGAAGTAAACAAGCCCTTTCCAGCTTATGCACCGCGCATACACAGCCACCGCGCATATACTCTCCAAACATGTCCGCTGCAAAGACCCACCACCGCACCAGGCTACATGACAATGCGCATTTTTTGCGTCGCACAGTCGCACACGTATTTTACGATTCGGGATAGAACAACGTCGCTCGGCCGCGGTGCAACCGGACGGCATAGTCACGCGATTGCAGCTATATGCAGCTGGAGCTCGTCGCATTAAAAGGCCATTCCTCGGCCGCGCTCGGGGCGTTCTTCTCCGCTCCTCCCTCGTCGGGTATCAAACCGCCGAAGCCTGTTAGTCGCTGTCGCTGTGTATCATCACACACGTATACGGAGCGCGCGGATCGATAGAAAGAGAGAGAAAGAGAGAGAGATGAGGGTGGGGGTGACCGGCTTCGTCATCCGAATACCGCGAGATATAGGTGACTTGCATCCGTTCGCTTATCGCGAGCTCGTGATACTCGCTGGCGGTTTTATGCATGTGGGAGCGTCTACTGCTCCTTGCGGAGGCAAAGTCCTTGTGCGAGGATCGTTCGTTCTTGGGTTTTGTTGGGAGTTTTCTTGGGTTGAGGTGGAGTTTTCCTGAAAGTGAGAAGCAAGGGGAATTTAAAATACATTCACGATAATTTTAATAATTTCTTGGGAGTGCCAAATTTAGTACTATTTTTGCACTCAAAAGAATAATTTACATTAAATAATTCTTCATTTGAATAATATGCATACACGAATGCTTAAGGGAATTTAAGAAAAAATTTAAAGTATTATCAAAAATTAAAATTTGCATTAAAAAATGTAATTCATTAAAGGTTCAAATAAATTATTTTATCTTAGGGCCGAAAATTAACATAAAAATCATGAATATGGAACAGCTTTAATAATTTTTAAATTGTACGTAAATTTTGATTTTTTGTAATGGATGGTATGAAAGTTCAGAAATGAAGTTTATAATTATCTTTTGTTACACTTTAGAACTTGAACATCGATAAAAGTTATGGAATGCAGTAAAGAATCCATTCAATACGTACCTATATGCAACAACTACCTTAAATTTATTTTTGGCTTATACCTTTTGATTTGGGTGGAATGCCATTTCGCTGGGAGCGATGTATCTGTGCCGAATCGTATCGAATTAGCGTTGCAAATTATATTGTCCCGAGATTTGTATGGTACTCGTACACTGGAGAATAATTGTCAGCTTATTACGTAGGAATTCGCTGTTATCGTGCGGATTCGTTATTTGTTTCCACTTTACTTTTGGGTAACAATGTTCGCGTTTTAAACGACGTTGTTTGGTTTTCGATTGTGTCAGTTTAAATATATGCAATTGCATGTTTCTACAGTATTTCCAAAATTAACTTCTGATATAAACGCGGTAATTGAATGATTATATAATTGTAAATTGCTCGGTGCTCCCCACAATAAATGATGTCTGCGGGCATAGTTACTTCATGCTTTAAACAATGAACGTAGACTTTTAAAAATCACTTCTTGGAAAAGTTTATAAAAGAAACATTAATTCAATTCTTAGATATCATAAAACATTATATATTTAATTAATTCTCGAACTACAATTTTTTGCAATTTTTTATTGCAAATGGTGATATTTTTAATTCCTCAAAGAGGAAGCTTTTTCTACTTCATACCTATGATTTACATAGATAACTTCATTAAAAAAGTATGTAACACTTTTGTGGCTGCTTAAACTTGTGATCCTATACATTATTTCCGTCTTTTTTTCCGTTGGATGCAGTCTTTGCCGATGTCCTAATTCTTTCTGTCTATTCCTATTTTTTCCCTTACATAAAATTATTTTTGTTTTATTTTCAATAGATTACGTTTTTAATAATTAACAAGCAATAATTAATTTCTACTAACTTTTAAAAATGTTAACACTAAGTTTAAATAAAAATAAAGAAATAAGTATTTTATTACATTAGATTATAGATAAGTGAGAAAAGATTAACAATACCTAAAGATATGTTGAGCAACATAATGTTTTTTATTCTAAAAATAAGTTTGCATGAAAAATTAAGTAATATCTATAGAAATGATTTTTTTTAACACAGTGTTTTAGATTTTAACGCAGTCCGTCGTCTGACTAGATGTAACATGTATCTACTTACGCGCAAAGTCTAATATGCAACCTTACTTTTAAAACTTACATAACTTATGATGGCCATACAGAGATTTTTTGATAATTTAGTATTGCTAATATTTTTTTATAATTCTAGTTCAAAATCTTAAATTTATATAAATTATTATTTCTAATATATATATATCTAATATATATATATATATATATATATATATATATATATATATATATATATATATATATATATATATATATATATATATATATATATATATATATATATATATACACATATATAATAGTAATGTCAGTATGATACGTCCAGGGTTTCATACGAAAATTTGCAAATTTGAATATAAAAGGGCTTGAATTTGTCTAGGCATAATAAGCATATGGTATCATCCGGATGATAGCCCATATATGTATCGGATCAAATGGTTTTTGTAAAATAGGATAGATTGAGATACAAGACGGGTAATAATTTATGAATACCCTGGACTCCGAAAGTACCACATACACTGAGAAAACTTATTCGCTATAATATAACATTAGCTTTGATATAACTCGACTAGTGCAGGCACTAAAGATACAAGCGTCATTGAAACGGTTCGCTTAGTATATATTAGCAAAATTTAAGCAGTGACGAGAATTCAGTAGAAACGAGATATTAGCTTTACTATAATTACAATAACAACTGTAAAAATATAATATACTTGAAATTAAAATAATATCCAAAGCGCTACATCATACTATCGCAGCAAACGATTTTACCCAAAAGGAGTAGTCATAATCAAGCCGGTCGCTTGTATGCCTGAAAAGCATAACCATTAGCAAATTTTCCTTACCACTACAACAAAAAAGACTGTGATAAATAAAACCTGAAATATTATGGTATTAGCAAATGACTTTTCTGAGTGTATACAAAAATCAAATATTTCTATTTCTAATTGAAAATTGAGATATACAAGACCATAAAAAGTATGCCTAACCCGAGCTCTAAAAGGTTAAACAACCTTTTCTCAATCCAAGCCCTCAACCTACAACTATCGCAAGCACTCTATCCACCCCAAAGCACCAAACACCCCTGAAACACTAAAAAGCACCCCCTTCTTACCTCTTCCAGTGTCGATAGCCTATCACCATCTCCGAGCGAGCTCTGGCCCACTGCCCTCAGGCGCTTCTCGAGCGAGGACAGCTCGCCCTTCGCTGAGCACCAGGGCCGCTCGCGGCAGCGCCAGCGTCGTCGCGGCCCGCGCGCCCCGGCCGTCGACCAGCGGCTACGCAATCGCAGCCAGCGCGACGCCCTCGTACCCAAGGAGGAGCCACCGCCGCAGCAGCTCGACGATCGTCATGGAGATGGGGACGCGGCTGTCGTCGCACGGACGAAGCAACAGCTACAGCAGCAGCAGCGAGTTGGACTTGGTAGGGAGCACTCGCTGAGGTATCAGCGGCAGACTCTAGAGAGTCCAGCTTCCCTCGAGGACCTTCTAGGTACAGGTGAGCGAAATTCATTGTCTTTTTGGGATAGGTGTATTGGTGGTTTACGTAAATGGGAGGGACTGAGTAATTGTGGCGTGTGTTTTGGAATTGAAAGATAGAGGCAACGCCAAAGGACGGAAAGGAGGATGCCTATGTAAATAAAGAATAATATTTATGGATTAATGGCATTTAAAGCAATTTATACAGTCTAGCCATATTTGGGAATTTCTACTTAATGTTCCGACTTTTTATAACGTTTCTCTCAACTTTGCCCACACTTTAGGGGTCAATTATTTTCTTCAAAATTCATGTTTTAATGAGCTCTGAACAATGGTATTGGTTTTATACGTTCCCCTTTAACAGATCTGATATTATAAATATGTGGGCATCCACCTGTTTAAAAATTAATTGATTTTCTTTGGCGAAATTTTAATATTTTTATTTATATTGAGTAAGGTATACACACGTATAATGAAATTTCGCACATTTAAAGGTAGAAAATTACTTAGCAAATGCAAGAAATGTAATATAATTTTGTATATTTAAGGTGGAAAATTACTTATCAAATGCAAAATCACATTGTTCAAAACTAGATGACGGTTTTTCTTGTCCAGTCCTAGACGAACGTACTTTCAACAATAACAAATTTAAAGAATGGCAATTATTCCCTGATTTAATATACACAGTATAAATGTAGATATATAGTATATAGTAATCAAGGGATAATGAAAGAAAGATTATAATTAAATGCGTTTTTAGTTGAGAAAATAAATCTTTTTCTTACGGGTTCAGCAAAACATTCAGATGGCTATTTCATATCAAAATATTTATGCGACAAGAAGCATTCGAGTATTCTGTGAGTTCTGATTTATCATACTTAAGTGATTAATTAGTTTAGTAGAGGTGAGCAATTTGACTTGTAACTTCTCGTGGAAAACTTCTATCTATAATTAGTTAGTCTACGAAATTTAATTAGACTACTTCCTGAATATATTAATGATGGCATTAAAAGTATCAAAATTTGTAACTTTCATAGTTTTATTTAAACTAGCTTTAATATTCTAAATGAAACGGCACTAACATATACTTCTTTCGAGTATTATTCTAGAATGTTTGCTATATTTTCTTGTAATTTTTAAATTTCATGTGTTATTCACATTTACTGAATAAATATTTATAACAGTATCTTCGCTTTATATTTCCGATTGATTGCGTAAAATAAATATATTCAATATTTCAAACAAATAACAATCAAATACAAAAATGAAATATAAATAAATACAAATAAAACATGTTGCGCTAACGAGTTTCACGGAACACGTTTAGTTTTCAGGTAGAATATATAATACACTTTTGCAATTTATGTAAATATAAATTCAATAGATTTTCAGTACATTACGTATATGTTTATGCTTTAACTAAAAAGTTTTCATACATTAATATTCGTACATTGTTCAGCAAAGTATACAATAAAAATCTTTCTAAGGTGGATTGTAAATTGATTTTTTATGTTTAGTTCATGCCGGATTTTCTCTTAAAGGTTATGAGCTCTCTGATGTACTTCAAGTTCATTAAATGGCATAAGCAATTTTGTGCTCATTAAGTAGTATTAGTCTTGCATGGTAAGACTTAAGCACCTTTTGACGTAAGAACTTTTCTGTGAATGTATTCTACATTTTTCAGATACAATTAATAATAAAACAAAGATAATTTAAGAATATTATTGTTTATTATTTTTTCATTTTGCGCCAACGACAGAGTTGTATCTATATATTCCCCCTAGAAAGTTTTATCTTTCAGTACAGCAGTAATTTTACAGTTGAGTGAGGAATACTGAAACAGTTTTCTATAAAAACAATCAAGAACTCTAAAGTTTGCCCAACTTTTCTATCAGTCATTGACGTTTCAGAATTGAGAATCTAGCTGTTTGGGTAACCAATCACTCCAAAGTTTTAGCACTCAGGCTTTCAGTATCCACAATCATAAGCAAACTACTTATCGTTGAATAGAAAACAGATAAAAGTTAATTAATCATCTAAGAATTTACATAACATTATCTCTTTTAACAAAGTGTCTAAAAAGTTTCATAAATATATACTAATGATTTTAAAAAAAAAGTTGTTTTTAGTTACATGAAGTAGAACTTGCAAGTCTAATATCTAGATAAATGCATATATAGAAAGAAAAATGTTGTTTATTTGAATAGGAATTTTTATCTAGATTTTAATTAGATAAGTTACAAAGATTGAGCATTATCTAAATAACTATAGACCGACTAGAAGTCAAGCATTTATCTAAATAAATTGTTCATTTAATGGTTTCGACCTTTATTTAAATTACGAAACTGTCCTTTTGCTGTGCAAATGTTTTCGCAATAAAGATATTTTCTATCTTAACTCACATCTAACTAAAAAACTTATCTATCCAGCCACTATAAACTGTTCAAATACTCCCATGAACCAGTACCCAGACTAAAAAAGCAAAACCCCATGATTCCCCTTTCAGACGCGAGCAGCTCTGCCGCGGCCGGCGAGGAGCTCGAGGCCGAGACCCTCGACTACTCCTCAGCCCAGAGTCTCCTGAGCGCCTCCTGCAAGTCCTACGGCAGTCCGAAGCGCGAGGTCGAGACCCAGACCCAGGGCGAGCACAAGTCCACCCAGTACGAGCTCGAGGATCTCGCCCCCCTCGTCGAGGACGTCTACGACAGGAGGTCGGACTCGCGGGAGCGCCTCGAGTTCCTGCTCGAGGCGCGCTTCGGCAGTCCTCGCCGCGAGGTCGAGGTACAGACCGAGCAGGAGTCCAAGGGCTGCCAGTGCGAGGCCGAGGAGCTCGACGCCTCGGGGGAGTTTGGGCCCTTTTACCGGGGTGCCGCGGGATACGGGAGTCCGAGGCGCGAGGCACAGGTGCAGACCGGCCAGGACACCAAGTGCACGCAGTGCGACCTCGAGGAGTTTGGCGAGCCGACCGAGGGACTCTTGAGCAGGGTTCAGTGGAGGGAGCCCCTCAGCAGCGAGCACACTACTAAGCCCGACAGGAGGTAGGATTAACGGGATGGGTGAATCTTGATGGGGGAAGCGGGGAATGTCGAAGGTTGCGATTGCCTGGAGGGGAAGGTGTGGGTTTTGAGAATGAAGGGAGAGATTTAATTTTGAAAGATTTGAGCACTGTGAACAGTCGAAAAGTTAAGTACAAAGCTTACTGTATGAGGAAGCAGGCAATGAAACATCATTTAGAGTTAGCTGGAACTGTATCTGTATCCGTACATTGTATGTGATGCAAACTTTGATAACGCTTCCTAACTGTCGCGTTGGTTAGGATGTTAAACTTTTCTGCACTCTGTTATACTTCATGTTCCTGCAATTTACGAGGCTTATAAATAAAACATATTAGCTTGTTTTATGCATATACTTAATTATACAATTTACTTAAATCGTGATATAAGGATTAATATTATCATACATCTATTGAATTAATTAGGAATTAAGTACCTACAAAAATGTCAGCTTTGTGATAAAGTTCTTATTTTAAATCATTTCAAACTTATCATTCAACACATTATTTGTTAATGTTCTGATTAAATCTAAATTTTTTATAAACACCTATGAACCCTTCGTTAAGTACATGGCAAAGCTTTAATAAACTAGTAATCCACCTTTCATACTGTTGAGAATTTAGTGACTCACTTTAGTGACAAATGTTACTTTGATATTGAATTTAGTATTTTTTAACATATATGAAACCTACCCGTATAATATCTACGTAAATATTTGCTTTCCAGAGATGACTGGACAAATGTATTCGTTGGTAATGGGCTACGGGAGTTCCAAAAAGCATTACATTGCATATTAGGAATGGGGCGGGATGTCTTGATTACAAATGTTATGATACGAGGGAAGAAATCACGGAAGAAGGGTAGCGATATATATTAATATACAGAGTACACTCAACTCTATTTCCATTTGAACCGTCTTAGCATATTTGGTATATTTCACTGAATTCATATGAATTCTTTACATAGACTGGGAAGAAAGTTTATTTACCTCAATTCTAAAATAATTTATTACAGTACTACGAAGTTTAGTTTAGATCTGCATTCCAAAAGCTATAAAGAATAATTTATTTCAAACGCTTATTTTCTCGATAAACTATATTTGTAGTGCTTTTCTTATTTTTCTCAATAAGAAGTAGGTCAATTATATTTTCTATTTATTTTCTTTGCTCCGATCGATGATATGGGTGAATGAAGCTCTTCACCTAAATATGCAAATGTGTCTATTAAATAAGTCTTCGAGTATTTTTTTTTTATTTATATAAGGAAGGTCTTTCGCAAAATAAACTACATTGTTTTTGTTTGCAATATAAACATATAATGTTATTATCATTAACTTTACAAATTTTCGGGTATGTTGTTGGGGTTTACTTTTTTTATGTTCTTATGTAAATTTTTCAGTTCTCTTCTAAATTTTTTAACGAAAAAAATTATATTCTACGCACTATCACGAAACCAAATCCAAGAAACTGTATGATAATGAATGGGCGAAAAATTAATTAACTTCAATATCGAAAATCAACGATAAAATTCTTGTTTCAGTAACTTTAGTATGGTTACAAGTTTCTATTTATATATCATGTTATTATTGTGTTATGATTTATGTAGAAATATGTCAAATGATACTTTATTTATCTTTAAGTGCATTCGAAGATCTAAAAATGCCTAATGCATTTTCTAATACATATATTCAATTTCTTGAGATTTCAGCGATTCAATTATTATTAGAAAGAAGTTTAATTGAGACATTTGGCTAGAAAACGTTCTTTGGGTTTGCAATTTGACTATTAGGTCGGCTACTGATATTTAGTTAACAACGTATTCTATTGTAGGAAATAACTTTTTATAAATATAATTCCAATGAACTCTTGAATTTATTTGTTAATCTCTCTCACAATTATATAACGACATTCTTTACGAAGACTAGCACATTTCAGGTTTCTCGAAAAATACTAGTTCTTGTTAGGAATCGCCTACAAAAAGTAGCAATTTTCAGAATTTAAGATAAAAACTATAGTTTTCTTACAGAATCTATGAAAGTGTTAGTATTGATCAGAAAATCTAAAAGTGCTAGTTTTTTATCAGATCACTCTCAAAGAACTAGGTACTTTCAGAAATCTGAAATGTGCTAGTCTTCGTAAGGAGCGTCGATATGCATAAGTAGAATACTTTGTATATAAACTTTTGTAATTTTGCTGATATCTTCAAAATTGCCCAGGAATGTGTGTGCGGTACCCTTTGAACTTATTACAAAGGAACCTCACTCCAATAACCTTTGATGAGCTACCTATAACGTTCGACGATATATTTTAATCTAAGAATTGGTTTCGAGTATGAGTTTTTAGATATATAAACTTTATAATAAAGATTATTCCTGAATAATATCAAACGTGAAATAATTGAAACATTCTAACTTCCACGATCAAAATTACCTTGATATGCGGTGAAAATTGTTCTGACTTCGCGGAAAAGTTTACCTTACTATATGGTTAAAGTTACACAAAATGCGTAACGTTAATTTTTACAGTCAGAATGTCTTTCTTACCATAATTTATATCAGAAAGTGCTCTATTGATCGAGGTGGTGGATACTCGTATACATCTTTCGATAAAAGTAGATTATTTTTTATTCTACCTAAATATCATCAGGAATATGAGAAAAAAAGTTTCTTTGTGGTTAAGCTTGTGCTTAATTTGTTGATAAATAATAAATTAATTAAAATACGTATATACATATATAACGTTTATTAACAAAGTTCATTAAAATAATAAATACAAGCTCAATCACATCAAAATTATCATTCCCGTATATCAAATGACATTTTGTAATAAATAGAAAACCTTCCAGTCCCATCAAAAGAAGCACCTCGTTAATAACGACACTCAGCCAGGCCAACCAAACAAACTACACGCTAATTGAATGCTTTTCTCACCACCCTCCCCCGTTCTCTTCCAAAAAACCCCCCTGTTCCCAGATCGGCGATCGAATGCTCGGCGGCCACCTCGCCGGTCGAGAGCTCGTCGCCGGGTAGCTCGTCGCCCCAGCGCATCGGCGGCCGTGCGAGCCGAGCCCAACCGGGCACCCCGCCGCTGATCGTCCTGGTGAAGGGCGGCGCCAAGGTCGACATGACGGTCACCCACCGCGACAAGGACGGCAACGTCGTCTGGGCGAAGCACTGGGGCCCCGAGCGCCTCGTCGAGATCTACCGCGAGCACCAGACCAGCCTCGGGCTCAGCATCGTCGGCGGCAAGGTGAGCTCACGCAACTCCGCGAGATTGGCTTAGGTGAATTATTCATGGGTTCGTGGTGGGTCTTCTAAGGGGGTGGAAGACGATGTGGGAGGTATGTAGGAGTGGAACGACGCGAGAGTTTTTCGATTTGGTAATGGGGTGCGCGCGTAGGGAGCGCTTTCTCGTTTCTCTTTTTATTGTTGTTGGGATTTTCGAGTGGACGCTGCAGCGGGTTGCCGATGAATTTGGGTCGAGGGTGTGATTTGTAAGGGTGGTTTCACTTTTTTAGCGAGTGTTTCCTTTGCATTTTTTAACGGGCTGGGGGTTTCGTGAGGAATAGAAGTTTCTGTTAATATAATGATGTGGATAGTTCAAGACGCGGTTTTTTGAGTAAAATATGTTTAGGTTAAAGATATAATAAATATAATATATATAATATAATATAATAATAAATAGTATTTGAATTATTTTTCGCTCAATGTTACTTACTATAATATATATTTTTATGTATGCCCTATAAACTTCTTGTTGGTGTTATATAGCAATATATCAACAATAAATTACTTTACTGTAACTTTTATTAAATAATACTTTCGTAGCAAAATAGAAATTTTCTTATTTTTTTACTTACCCATTTACATTTTTAATTATTATATATATATATATATATATATATATATATATATATATATATATATATATATATATATATATATATATATATGTATATATGTTCAGTATTTCATCTAGTAATATTTTCTTTAAACAAATAAGATTTGTATTAAACAAAAATTATTTTTTATAAAATATCTAAAACTGTTATATGTACATACATATAAATTTATTACTTTTAAATATATGTATATATATATATATATATATATATATATATGTGTGTGTATTGAAATTCTGTTTCAGTATGTGGTATATAATGAAATGTCAATATCACTGCACCAATGTAAACACTTTGAGCAATCACAAAAATTTATTCATATATCTTACAAAACTGGTCTGCAGTAAAATATATCAATTCACATAAATTTAAATATCATATAATAGTATTGATTATTTTAGTTTCTATCAAAAATTAAGACACCAGAGACAACCTATGATATTGAATTTCTGAACGTAAAATTAAATTTCGTACTCCGGAATAACGCAATCTCATGTTTCTCAATGTATTACATTTCGTACATAAAAATAACATGGTGCAATCGTCGTTACGCTAAAAAAATGATGAACATGATAATTTACAGGTCGACTTACAAGACAGTAGTAGCTCTAGCAAATCGTCGAACGTATCAGGGATTTTCATCAAAAATGTTATCCCGAACAGTCCAGCCGGAAGAGCAGGCGGTCTACAGGTAATTATCGTAACTCAGCCCAAATTATCTTCATCATTGAAATACTTGCAAGTTCTACTTCTTCATGGTTCCTAATTCAATTTCTTCTTGCAGCAATATGCATTTATGCCATTTGATTCTGCAGTAAGACACCAACAGAGAGCATTTAAATATTGATTACCCGTCAGTTACTGGTGGAACATACACAAATTATTTCACTTTCAAATCCCCATGGATTCAATTATGAATCAATACCCAAATATAGATCACGTTGTTACTTTTAAATCATTTTTATGAATATAAAAATATTTCATTGGTTTATTTTTTTCATTTTTAAAGTAAATATTCATCTTCCGAGATACACTCGACTTCTAAAACAATAACGTAATTATCAAACGTAATTAAATGATCCACAATTCATCCCTTGTATTCTTAAGCATTTCATAGATGGATCCATGACAATATTTTATTTCTAATTTTTAAAGAAGAGCATTTTATTACGAAAGACCCGTGGTTTCAGTTATATGCTATTCCTTACACCTAAAAAATAAAGTTAAATCTCTGCAATTCCAAAGCGCGCCTTCAATTTCCCAAAAAGCAAACGATCACCTTCGCAATACCGCTCGGAAATATTGCGAAATCCTTGCGGCGCAATTACGACCGGCTAAATTATACGAAAAAAAAAATCGCTCTCTGTTTGCAATCGAATCTCGCTGCAAGCGTATGCATACCGAGCTATAAGCTGTACGTGTCCGTCTCCTCCTATGGCCACTGCTGCCAGCGCTCGGCAATTCCCGCTTCCTCGATTAATAAATTTGCATAACGCCCGTGAACTTCCCCAATTTCGAAATTGCAATTAACGCATATATCCGATTATGAGCTCGCGCGCGATTAAAAGCCCGCGGTGCGCGGCCGCAGCACTGCAGCTGATACGGCGTTTATATCCCTTGGAATCGGCCTTCGGCCAATCTCAATCGCCAAGTGCATATACGTATAATATCCTGACGCAAACCCGAATGCATCATATATTCGCATAACGTATTATATACGTATATACGTATACGTACGCTTGCACGCGAGAATGAACCGGAAGCGTCGTGTATGTGTGTGTGTGTGTGTGTGTGTGTGTGCGTACGTATACGCGTATACGCTTTAGAAAATTACGTGACGAAATGCGTACGCGCGCACGTGTGCATGAAAGGTACATATCAAAGGGGAGAGAGTGGGAGACGAAATAATATTAAAAGAAGAAGTACGAGATGCTTCTATCCTACTGCCTATGCTTATCATATATAGCTCGAACGCAGAAGTCGCTTTCTAAACATTAAATGGATTTCTCTCACGTATTCGCTGATGCGTAAGAGGAATTTTTTTCAAGTTGCGCGCTGCGCGCTCATGCAATGGCTCTTTATGAAAAATTCTGAAATGTTTCAATGTTTGAAGAGCACGTTGCGTAATATTTTTTCTTCGACATTGTGCGCAAAAGTATAATTATAGGATTTTAATGAGAATTGCTTTGAGAAAAAAAGTACTGTTTGTTAATGTTTCATTAAGATAATTTTTATTGTAATTTTTAGTAATGTTTAAATTAGTTGACAATAAACTTATGTAACATAAAACACTTGTAATTTTACGTACAGTCATAACCTTTGGAAAATGTAAATACTAATGAGAAAGGAAAACTCCAAGTCAATAACTTTTTATAGCACTTTGGATAATAGTGTATTTTGGATTATCTTTACGCGATAGCGATAGTCGTGTCTATGCATAGATAAAAATAGTTCCCTTAGACGATTAGAGGACAGTTTTAGAGTCGTGCAGCTTGAGCGTTTTTCCGGCGCCTTATCGTGACGTTTTCTTGCGCTATTTCCAGACCGGCGACAGGATAATCGAAGTGGATGGCGTAGACTTGCGAAACAGTACGCATGAACGGGCCGTCAAAGCGATTCAAGCCGCTGGAAATCCTGTGCGCCTGCTGGTCCAGTCCTTGGTGCATTTGGTGAGTCTCTTTCGTTCATTTTATGTCTATCTCTATTCTTATGAAGGATACAGTCTATACAGTCGCATCTTATCTTCTTCTGCTTCTGTTACTTACGGTTTGTTTTCCTTTGCAGTGCCATACTTTATATATAATGTATGATACGCTGCTTTGATAAGCGACTTGAAGAAGTATTTTTCTTTTCTATCGTTGTTTTTGTTTATTCAAATATGCAGCTTGGTTTAGCGATATTTTCTAAAACAATCTGAATAGAATAATGAAATATGCGATCTCAGTTACCTTTAAGTATTTACTGTAATGTTATACTTGCACCCCAAAAAAACTTTTATACATAAATTTTATTAAAAATACGAAAAATGCATCACTTTATTTGAATTCTTTTATACATTAAATAATTGCATTTGTAAAATATTTGTATTAGATACGTATAACCCGAGGAAATACTTTGTATCGAGTCAGTTGCGCGAAAAAATAGGTCAAGTGTAATAAAAAGTTATCTGGCTTCACTGTTTCGAATAGATGACTTCAATTTTATTCCGATTATAGTATAACAATAAGAACAAAATTAAATAATTTACAAAATAATTTTTTTTTGTTTAGTGAAGTGCAGAGACTAAAATATAATTATTTAAAACATTTAAAAAATGCGTTACGTCAAGGAATGTTTACACTAACTAATCAAAATATCAGTAATTCATGATTATCTTTTAAATCATTTTTTGTCATATCTTATTTCAGTACATTAAATATCATTAAATATTATGTAGTATCGACATCGTGAATCAAAATCCAAAGGCTGAATATTAATTTTCTACGTAATTGTTAATCAGTACGATAAATGCAGTTAGTTCATTAATAGAGTTTAAAAAGTTTATCGGTAAAAAGTAGGTTTATAGATATATATTTTAATGAAAAGATTATTACTATATATATTTATATGTTTTATGATTAGTGATTTCATCAACATACAAAGAATTAAATTTTTCTCCAGATAATCACAGTATAATTTTATATCCACGCACAATGGTTCATCTATTTTACAAAAAGCACACTATACAATGTGATATTCGATTATGAATCGTTATTTCAAATTTAATTACCTTGTGAGTACTTATAAGTATATGATAAGATTCATTAATCAGAGGGCCGCTTGTTAATCAAAATAGTTTCGTCCATATAGCTGCTGAGAATCATACTTTGTACCCCGAGGAATCAATATGAACTATTTTTAGAAAATAAAAGTATATATATATGCGTGTGTAAGCATATAACATTCACTCACTTTGATATTTCAAGAATAACTTGAACGATTTTAGTCGTACTTGTTAAAGTGAAAGCTTTGAGCTTTAACAATATTGTACCCGAATTTTCTCAACGTCTACATTTCAACCATTTACTATCAATATATTCCGCAACAAGCTCACAAAACTATATATATTTTAATGTACACCAGTAAACTACATCATCAACTATCCGCACGATACTCAGAAATCCCTCGGTAAATGCCGTAGGAACATCAAACTCGCCCCTCGTGAAAAAATCAAACAAAAAAAGGCCACTATCCTCGTCGACATCGATGGGTCAACCAGCTCGACGCGCAAAAAGCCACACACGTGCAATTCAATCAGTCGAACAGAGAGAAACGAGAGAAAAAAGAGGAATACAACAAAACACAAAACGGCCAATGGGAAACAATGAAAAAAAATAAAAGAAAACGAGCACACGAATCACACCACTGTCGCAAACCGGTGTTCAAATGATCGAACGAGAACGGAGAAGGATGGGGGTGGGGGGGTAGAAACACAAAAAGGTTCGTTCGCTCGCGTGCATCCATTGCAAATAGTAGCAAAAATAATAAACGCGAGCCGCGCGCGATTGTCCGAGTGAGCAAAGGAGAAAGAGCGCGCGTACCGGCGGTCTGGACTATATAGCGGTTGCACCTCCGCACACACGTGCACCCTTGCTGGTGCCCACTCGCGCGCCCAATCAATGCCTCCAAGTGACAGAGGCACGAAGAGCTCTCTCTTGTTCGCTGTCTCTTTCTTTCTCTCTCCAATAATCTAGCCCGGCCGAAGGTTACACACACACACACGTAGGAGAGACTAGGGCAAAGTAAGCCTCGGGATCGCTGCGGATGAAATGAGCTTTTTTAGGTTTTTCATCTCCGAACATTTTTAACAAGATTAAAAGTATAAAGTTTTTCGTGAATTTTTAGGAAGGCATAATATATATTTCTTTGATATTTTATAACATTTATAAAACTTTTTGAAATTTCTTTTTGTTGCTCATGTACTGAGCTCTGTTGTTAAAAGTACATTTCTTTTATATACACAGTGGACTATTTCTTTATTTGTAAAAAAGTCGTATTCTATTTTGATAAACAAAATTAAGGAGGAACACTTTACCTCGTGAGGCTAAATTTTCTCGTTTTGAAACTACATTAATCTTCCTATGTACATTATAGATACGGACTTAATAATGTTTATACAAGAAATTATAACTTAGTGGGCAATAAAGGCATTTTAGTAGATTTTAAAGTATATGGCGAAATCCCAAAAAATGCACTTTTTTGGGGTGCAGAGATATTAAAAGAAAATTTGAATGCTCGTGTTTCCAAACCTTTTCTATCTTGTTTTAGGGGCCAAAGTATCAAGAAAAACGAGTTTGAACAATGAAAATTGGTCATGTGACTATGTTTTTCTGTCAAATTAGGTGTTTTCTACGGTATCCTATACAAAAAAGGGTTTTACTGCGCAGTTAATAACTGTGCACAATATGTCGAAAATCTCAGATTCTTCAAAACAATGGAAAAGCCGTCCGTTTTTACCTTATTTTCAACGAATTATTACCCTATTTTCAATTGGTCATAACTTTGCACCGGAACATCCATTTTCAACGAACAAAACTCTAATTAAAGGTATCTTCTTCTACTTTTATATACTTTATGGGAAAAATGTCATCAACCTTTGTGTGTACAGTTATGAATTGCGCAGTAAAACCCTTTTTTATATAAAAAAAACCGTAAGAAACACCTAATTTGCCAGAAAAACATAGTCACACGGCCAATTTCTCTAGTTTAAAGGCGGTTTTCTTCATAATTCGGCCCCTAAAACAAGATAAGAAGGTTTGGAAACCCGAGCATGTAAATTTTCTTTTGTGATTTCTGGACCTAAAAAAGTACATTTTTTGGGATTTCGTCATATGTACTTTGTAATATCTGCTATAAATAAATTATATTACATATAATACAGACTATGCTGTTCAATACTCGGAAGTCCAAAGAAGGTGACTTATAGTTTTTAACTTGACTGAATTATCTGAAACAAAAACCAAAACAATTTATAAATATGAGGATGGTTAGGTAGCCTATCGTAGGAGATCTTAAAAATTACCAAATTGGTATAGACAACGCAAACAAAATCTGCTGTACAATATCCAATAATATTATCCCTTATTTAGTGATTTTAAATTTTTTTAACGATCTGGGTCATCCGGTACTGATTAATAAAAATTAAAAATGTAACAATGCCAATGAGTAATACAAATAAAATGTCGGTAGCCCTAGTAGAAAGTAAGCCAGTTGGTCTAGTTAGCGTTATTAACTTTCATCCAAATTTGTAGCTAATTTCTAGCCAATTTCTGGTTAAGAATCACTCAAGACAATTCAAAAGGATACCATTTGAAGCTGGTCTTTAGCCAATACGTTAAGTGCAACCCTTACAAAAAGAATCTCACTCTAATCTCACAAATCACTCCACCAACCTCCCCAGTCAAAATCACTCTCAGTCCTCCTCGCGCTACTACCCCAGCCACCCCCTACACCTACATACACCGCGGGTGCGAGTAGCGCGCTCTCGTATACATGTGTGTGCACATATACAGAAACTACCGAGAGGCGGAGAGGAGGTATATAGGGCCGCGAGAGAGAGAGAGAGAGAGAGAGAGAGTGGAATAGAGTCGGCAACACACGGGTCACAGGGGGGCGATCCTCCCCACCTCCACCCTCTCCCGCACGACGAAAAAAAGGAAAGAGTAACACGCGGGCGGGCGGGCGCTCGCGCGCATGTGTGTGCCGAAGAGCACAGCAGCCGCGCTCTACCGCGCCGAGCTACCGCCGCTGCTGCTGCCCGCTGCAGTACACCGCCACGGTCCATCGCTCGCGCGCGCGGTGCCGGCGGCGGCTGTGTCGTTGTCCGCACCCCCGATCCGGGCCGTTGCATTTTCGAGCCACGCGCGCGTACTCTCTCTCTCTCTCTCTCTCTCTCTCTCTTGCTCTATAGTTGTGTGGTCGTATATATAGGTCCTCCTACTACTGTCTGCCGTGTGTATGTGGGTGCGAGTGTGGGTGGGTGTATACGCTCCCTCTCACTTTCGACGACGGAGGCGACGACGAGGAGGAGAGCAGCGCGAATTGACTGCAGCAGCAGCCCCTTGTAGCAGGCCTGGCGATTGTCATTGGCGCCGGGAGAGCGGCTCAGTATGTCGTCGTACTCTGTCGATCGGCCATGCAGCGCCTCTTCGCTCGTAAATGCGTCACTTTTGTACGTTGATTTGTGGGTGTTTTTTTTGTTTCTTCGTGGGGGATGCTCGCGGGGGTGCTTGAGATTTTGGACGCGGGAGTGCTGGTGTTGTGTTATGCGCACGACGCTGACCTCCGTGTTTTTCGCGCGGGAAACGCGATTCGAGGGGATGGGAGGGCGAGTAGAGGCACGTGCGCGTCTTGTGATTTTGAAGACGAGGGCGGTTATTTCGGTGGTTTTTGTGGTTGATAAGCGTATAGCGTATGGTTTTAAATTTGTACGTTGGTGTTTGATTTGGATAATTAAGTGATTCGTGGTGCTGATTGTGGCGTGTAATTTGCAAGGATGAATGAAGAGATGGAAATGAGTAGAATTAAATTGGCTATGAAATTTGAGTTAATTTTTATAAAAATATAGTATGCATGTATGATCTTAGAAGATAAAAAATAAATTCGTAGAGTGACTCGTAATTTTAATTTCTTCAAATATTTTAGAAAAAAATAACGGCTTCATACCACGAAAAATAAAATATATATTATTTTAGTTTTTGATTTATATTTTGTACGTGCCTTTAGGACTTAGGAAATTCGAAAAGTTGTTTTTACTTAAATGATTCTTGATATAGTGTCAAAAATAATATGAAGCTACCCTGGTAGAAAATTATCTAGTTTTATCGAGGCCCTCGATTATTTCCTTGGCAAACTAGATAGATCTACATAGTTCTAGATTAATTTTCTACCAGGGTAGTTTGAATTCTAAATCAAAGATAAAAATGAGATCCGGAATTAATTTAGTGAAATACGTCCCTATATTCTACTTTGCCATTAATTTGAAAACCTTTAACGCGTATTTCTCGAAATAGCATTTTTTAAAACGATATGAAGCTCAGTTTTGTCTTTCTTTAACGGATTGAATTGATAATCTGGAAATATTGTATTATATTCTATATATGTTACGTAGAAAATAAAACTTTTAAAATTTGAGTTCCACCCCTAAATAGCTTTTGAGTAATCCCCGTACACGCAAATAATGCTGGAGCAATGTTTGATTTGTACCGAGTAAAATCTTAGCAACTCCGTGGTAAAAAGTGCCGAACTACTAAATGTTTCAAATTTTAAGTAAATTTACCCAATAATGGAGTAATAAAGTTTTCCTTGTTTATAAGAAAAACGTTATAACACAAACTTAAGCCCTATTATCGCGGTAAAGAATGATACACAATAAAAGGTTCGTCGCAATTCTCTATTATAGTAAAACCTTCGGCTGAAAATTAGTTGCTAACTTAAATAGAATTATTGTAATCAATAATTATCATGATTTAATGTTTTTTGTACCTATCAAATCAAGACAAAATTTGCTCCACAATATGAAGTACTTTTTTACTTTAGAGTAGTCAGATTTTGCCTTAGCGGTTTTTCACGTGTACCGTGTCCTGTACACTAATGAGCCGCTTTTTTCCAGTTGCGGCTACGTAACAGCCATCAAAACGTAATTTCGTTATTAAAAACATTCTTTTTATATTTGAATATACGGAGAATAAATAAATGTTTCAAATCAGATTTTCTATAAACGTTGTTATTGTATTTATTAGAAACATTTCCAAAAATGGGCTGATCCAGTTGTCATATTTCTTACTAAAAGATCTGAGTTGTCACTTTTTGTAATAAGGCTATTTCCATTTCTTTATATAGCAAGATCTTAAAAAAACCTGATGAATTTAAAACATGTTGGAGCATGCTCAAACTCCAATTTTGTGTATAATTCTTTTATAAATTAAAATTAACTTAAAAATAAAAAAAAGTATTTATATAAATTTAAAAAATCATTATTTACATATATTTTTATATTTAACCTTATTTTTTTGGCTGATGAAAATATAGCTCGCTTATTATAGTTCGTTCAAGTTGTCTCGTACTTCAGATAAAGTTATTTCAGATATTTCGCAGTCTTCATTTTACGATGGCAGCGTATATGCATATTTCAATTTATTTGTTGCCATCAAAATAAACGATGGATAGACTTGACACTCCACGCTGCGCTCCTGTTTACTCTATCGATATCTCGAGACCCCTATACTAACACCCCAGAGCTCTATTTACATTCAGAGATATTTGTTACAGCGAAACTGCGTCCCTCTCAAGAAACTTTCCTCGACCTCACTTATTGCGTTAACGATAGCGAAATTGTCTCTCATTTTCAACATATAAATTAAAAGATTCATCAAAATTTGAATATAATATTGCGCATTAAAATATTAATTATGCACTTAATATTATCAAGGAGCTATATTAAAATTGAAATATTTCATTCAATTTTTTCTTCGATGATCATACCACTTTTCTTGTGTTTTTAAAGGAAGGACTCCGATAATTTATACAAAATCTCTTCTTATGGCCTATTTATTTAGAATTTTTCGTACTTATATATTTTCTTTTTATTATTCCGTTCTTCCAAGTTATTATAAAAAAGCTATTTCTTTTAACTAAAATAGTTCAATAGTTTTAAAAAAATTATTTGTATATATTTCTCCTTGACTGTTGAATGAATTATGAGTCTTTTTAATCCCAAATAAATAAAACTTATTTTTTATCAATCTAAATTCTACTATTAATAAAAAAGATAAACATTAATTTTTTTAAATTATGTTCTTAAAAACGCCATATTGTTTAATTATTAACTAATGATCATAATAATTATTTTATATCTATATTACAAAATAATATATTTTTCTAAGATTTAATGCAAGAAAATACCCTTAAAATTCAGTATAATTAATAGTAATCAATCACCGGAGATTTCTCTATAAATTTACTATAAAAGACTCTAATTTTTGGAGATCGCCGATTTCAAAATAAAGTAAAAAATATGACAAAAAATAAAGAATAGTCCTTACTGGTCAATTTTGAATATATACTCGTACATTAACAATATACGAATAAAATGATACATCATAATTTGCAGCGTACAAGCACGTATCAGAATCCACAAGCCACCCCAATCACAAAAAACAATCCGCAATCAACCCCACCAAAGCTGCCCTATTACCGAAAAGTAACAGAAGCATACACACACAGCCACTGCACACCGTCCACCGAACTATATACACAACCTATACACTTTCGCGCTCGCTCTATCCCCGCAGCGCGCAAATTACGAGCTTTCCCGGCACTGCATTTTCCCTTACACACACACATACACACACACACACACAACTATAATACTCACTCTCCTCGCATATCCGCAACCCTCGCGAAAATTAATTAAGCCCTTTGTGGGGATAGGGGCGGGTGGAGAATTGCGAAAGTGCGCGAATGCCGCGCAACGGCGGCGCATTAACCAAGGAGCTAACGGCAAGCTCGGCAACGAGCCCGAACGAACTAATGTTGCGCCGCTGATGTGCCCGTTGCAATTTGTTCTTTGCTCCACAGAGTCCCGAGAATGAAGGCCCGACGCAGGACAGGGACGGGGGCGGCGCTGGTGGAGGAGGCGGAGGCGGCGGCGGCAGGAGCGGAGCCCGAAGACAGAGCACGAGGAACCGCATGGCCGACGGCAGCGGCGGAGGCGGCGATACGCCCACGGCTTCCTTCCGGCACAGGTCCGGCTCGCCCAGCAGGTCACCGGAAGTGATTCAGGTCAGGACACCATATTGCACAGTGCTTTTCTCTCTCTCTCGCTTTAGGTTCTGTGCAGCAGCGGTGGTAGCAGCTTTTTGACCCGCGTGCGGTTTGGATGGCCAGGGAACGGCGCGAGTTGTTTGAGTTAAAAATTAGCGGCTAATGGAGTGCCCGACGGCGCGCGCGGTAATTTCGGTCGGTTTAATTGTTGGGAGCGAAAAGTGAGAATTAAACGTGGGCTACTTCGTGGAGAAATTTGAGAACTTTTGATTTGGTGGAATGAGGCAGTTAGGGGAAGGAAGATTGATTGTTGGTTTAGTTTCAACGGATTTTGAGCTTTAAAACGTATGAGTAAAAAATAGACAGATAAGCATTTTTGTACTTGTTATAGGTATCAGAGTATAGACAATACTGCAAAAAGTTAAAAAATTATACACACTTTCGTATCCCCTATCCTAACGCAGAAGTGTGACACAAGTTAATCTGAAATTACGTGTAGCAAACCGGAAATGATCGTTAACATACTGGAAGTGATTTTTTTTAATTTGTCTTGTTAACTTTGTTGATTACCTTTATCGCTCATTTGTTTTTTATAATCACTTCTGATTGCTATCTAAACAGGAAGTGTACCGCTACTAAATTGAAGATAAACAAACCAGATAGATTCTTTTTATATTATAAAATATGTATTTGTGATATGAATAAGGTATATGCAAAAAAAACTGCATTACTTGGTTTTAATTGAAATTATTTATCATAAAATAATGACCCTTAATGAAATTATATTTCTCAGAAATGATTAATTAGAAAATTTCAATGTCATAAAGTTAAAAAATTTTAATTTCTATCATTTCCTACCTAACAAGCATTTGATACTATGTACCAATTTCTACAGCCGAGAACTTGGTTTTAATCGAAGTACACTTCAGGCGCACTTGGGTCTTTCCGGATCTCTTTCTTCAGTAATTTGTAAATGTTTATATTTTTAAACGTTCTTTCTTCTATAAGATCAATTAAAGTAGTTTTTAAAAACCATGCAAATACCAAATTATTCCTCATATTTTTTTATGAAAATTAGTAAGCAACAAAATTTTATTAAGTTACTTAAATGTAAGATTATTTAGACTTTTCAAAATGACAAATTTACAATAAAAGAGAAAATTATAAAAATAAAAAATAATTTAAATATATAAAAAATCGTTCTTTTCTTGACATGAGTTTTTATGCAAATCTTACAATCTACTATCTCAGTATACTTATACCACTAACTATCTCATTATAAAAAGAAGAAAAAAAACAATTGTATTCGTAGACTTATTTATAAAAAATGTTACAAGTACTTAACCGTAATTCCCGCGCATTTAAAATAGCTCAAGCATCATCTCCCCAGAACGAAGCTTATTGCCCGCGTTAACCGATATGACAAGCTGTACCCCGCGCGCCGGTGGCCGCTCTTCTCCCTCTTCCGCGCACTCCTCTTCTCTTTTTCTTAATTACACTCCGAGAAAGCAAAAAAGAAAAAAAACGAGCCAGCCAGCTATAACACGCGGACGAGAGAGAAAGAAGGATTCCACGATGGCCCGACGCTGCTTCAGCACACCGGATTTATATCGCAGGCATCACGGCCGCCGCATAGTACGGAAATCGCGCTCTCCGCGGCTGCGCGCGCGCGCGCGGGTGCTAGCTCTTTTTCTATTCTTAGATTGCGCCTCGTTAAAGGTAAAAACAATCTCGAGGCGCGGGCGAGCTCGCGGGGAATCAAGACGGCCGAGCCGCTGCTCGCGGATAATAAGGAACGAGGAAAAATGCCTTCTCTTACTTTTTCCATCGAGTTCGGGCGGCTTTTTTGCTTTGCAGTTTCTTGCTCGTCCTCGACGAGTCAAGCATTCGTGGGGAATGAAAGGCCGAGCGGAAAGATAATAAATGACAGCGAGAGTGACGTTTGCTGTAGATATACAGTTTGTACGGGGATGAGCTTCTTTAATTTTGTATGCGTACGTTGTTTATACATAAGTTGTATCGAGTTGTAGCTTTGATGGGGATTTGAGAATTTTTTAAGACAGTCAATGTACTGTCGGTTGTATATTGTAGTAATTAAATTCTATTTTTGCCACTGTAATCCGAAAAATCATAAAATCTAAACTTAGTGACGAATTTAATGGGTATTAAAAAAGAACTTTGCATTTCAGGAAGGGAGACCGGAATTGAAGAGACAAGCCACTGGAGGATCGTCAGATGTTGCGGGACCCAGTGGTCGAAGGTTCGTATACTACCGTTTTACTTAGCAAAAAATTTATATTTTTTTTAATTTTGTTCATTCTTTGAGAAACGTTTATTAGAATAAAGTCATTTGTTGTTAGCTATTGGCTTTGATCGACTTTATATCTATATACAGTAAAATTATAGATGTAAAAATATGGCCATTATCTAAATGGCTGCACATACACGGCATTTTCTACTTAGTAGTAAATACTTCTATCACATGAACTCGTACACTTTAACCTTTCTACATCATACATACCCCCAGAATAATTATCGCTGTATGCAGCACTCTTTCATCACATGATCAATTTCGTGTAAAATGAATAGCACCATTCTAATATTTTCGAGGTCTCTGATTACGAATCCCTGGTCAGAATTCAAACAAAATATCTTGCCGTTATGCGCAAAAGTATAAACTACACCTATCCCCCCTATTCTCAACCCCCCAAAACTTAAAAATACCATTACCCCCAACACTACCCACTCTCTTAACCAACTTTGCACTCAAACATCTCCTAAAAAAAAGGTCACCTCCACCTCATCAATCTAAAAAAATCCCTCGCACCCTTGGCATCCGTCTACCCCGCGCAAACCTCCCTTCGCCAATCCAGCCGTCTCTAACCGGAGCAAAAAATTTCTTTTGGCCACCTCCGCGCCATCGGCAAACTCACAGGTCATCGATGAAGAAGTCGATGCGCAAAAAGGCCCCGTCGCCGCCATCCGGTGGCGGCGGCGGTGGTGGCGGCGGCGTGCTGCGCGAGGTCAGCGAGGAGCACGACGACGGCGGCGGCAAGCCCAAGCCCGGTCGCGGCTCGGCCGAGGCGTCCAAGAACAAGTACTCGTCGGGCGAGAGCTCGGAGGAGGAGGAGGACACTCGAGATATGGAGGGCAACGTCTACACAAAGGACGGAGTCGAGGTGAGAATGATGGCCGTTTGCCGCGTAGAGCGGCATATGTATGTTATGATCCCGCTTGGAGGGTCGTGCTTTTTTGGGGGGGTATGATATATAATGCGGTATAGACTGAATAATGCAATAACGGGGGTTATTGAAAACTGAAAGTAACTTCAATTTAACGAGTGTAGTTTTAATAAATGGAAAATTGTTGGATTTTGTTTTCAACTGTGAGATAAGAAAGTTGAAGTTTCTTTTTTCGTTAAAAAAGAATTCAGGACAGCGGAATTATTTGAAAGTTAAGGTAGCTCTCAGAAGAAAGAAGTCCTACGTGTTTAATTCTAATTAACTTTTACTTTGATTGTATTTTTATAATGATAACGCAAGGTTAGAAAATCAAGATTTTATTAGACATTTAGTAGTAACAGTTAAGAGAATAATTTTTTGTTATTTTTTTCAATTTTTACAGAAGGAAATTTTTATTTAAATACTTAAGATTTTTTATAAACCCTTCATGATTATATCAGTTTTATGGGCAATCTATCAATGTTTGAGCTGGGGACGGCATAAGCCATCTATGGGCATCCTTCTTTTACTATGTACTAATATAAAATAACTAATTTTAATGGGTATGGATCACGATGAGTTTGAAAATCGAAAAATTAATTTGTGGGAAAACAGGTTTTTATGAGATAAGTTATTTTATTCAAATTAAAATAACTGAACAAAATAAACTCACTATATTTTAAAACAATTATTTCCCATTAGCAAATACTAATTGTTTCTAACAATAGACTAAGAATTCATTTGAATAATACAACATCTACATGATGAAACATGAGGGAATAGAATGTAAAGTAGACGCTATAAATGCAAGAAATTCAGACAAAAGAAATAAATAAAATGACGTTAAAATTACAAAAACATTTATGTAATAAAAAAAAAATTGTTCAAAATTTACTGAGAGCTATTTAAGAAGGTTTAATTTTACAAGTAAAAATTTTATGTTATTACCAAAAACGTAATTTAATTCAAGCGATGAAATGAATTGTAAAATAAAATTAAAGAAACTGGTATACTCCGGTTACCCTTGTTTACT
The DNA here is from genome assembly GCA_949152435.1 of Gastracanthus pulcherrimus. Taxonomy (NCBI): domain Eukaryota; kingdom Metazoa; phylum Arthropoda; class Insecta; order Hymenoptera; family Pteromalidae; genus Gastracanthus; species Gastracanthus pulcherrimus. The sequence continues at coordinate 26,957,285 of OX424576.1, read as the reverse complement.
TTTACCTAATTCAGTAATAATGTCTTTTGGCATGATACCTAAAAAAATTTCTCAAAACAGGTTAAACAAAATTATTATATCTTATCTTATCTTATTATATTTTATCTTATTATTTTATCTTTGTATTATACTTACATTGTATTGTACAAAAACATGAATTTTCGTAATAGCTCCTTTTCCGCAAGATCCATGTACCGCGTGATAAATACTAGAATAAATCAAGTATAATAACGCCTTTTCTGGCATGATACCCAAAAAGATTTTTCAATAAAAGATCAAACCAAACTTTTGTATAAAAACATCTCCTTTTCCGCGTGTCAAATACCAGTGTAACTCAAATTTACGCCCTTTCATCTCGCAGTCGCGTGAATTATCGCCCGCAGCTCCGGGCGATTAATACACGAGAAGAACCGCGCACTCACCGGCACGCATAATAACTACACACACACACACAGCCAGAGACAGAGAGCGAAACCGGCGTGGTGCCGCACGCGCTGTAAAAGGTTTAAAGAATGAACGAGCGGCTCGCCGCTTGAAATAGAAATGCGCACACCCGCGCGCGCGTGCTTTTACGCGCGACTTTCTCTGATGTACCACGGAAAATTAACGCTTCCCCGCTCGTCTTTTTTTTCTGCAAGCACCGCGGTTTTGTTAACCCCGGCGCGCGCCATCGCGGCTGCACGTCATAATGCTAAAAGCCACTGGGGCTCGACCCTTTTCAGTTGAGCCTTTTTCAAAGCGAACTTTGCGCGTTAACGTCCTTTTAGTTTTCATAATGCACCGGCAGCGCTGATTAAAATTTTTCTTTTCAAGCTTCGAGGAGCGGCGCGCGAATAATGCATCTTGCATTTACTAAAATTTGGGATGCTTTTATGCCAAAGGAATTCTTTATTTCAGTAGTGAACGTGTTCGTGGTTAAGTAAATGTTATCAATAGCACGGTTCGTAAGAAAGTGTTGCATATTTTCTACGTGAATTCTATTTCTTTAGCATCATTTAAAATAAAATAATGATTCTATATCATACATTCTATTTTAAAGTATTTTTTTTTAATGTTATCGTTTGATTGAACGTATAAAAGAATTTAAGCATATATACATTTATCTTGACCCTATAAAGTACTGATAATTTAAGTCTCTTCTAGACGAAGTCCATGGCTCTAATATGAGAGACGAGTGAAGATTCTATTCATAGAGCTTTAATGTAAACAGTACCGCGGTATTTGGCGCATAACGAGTTTACACTATCAGTCAGTTTATAAACAAAAAAATACTTGGAAATTTTCTTATTTATAAAACTAATTAATTTTAGTAATTTTAGTAACAATTAAGAAATATTTTAATTCCGTTTTGATTTTAATTCAGTAGTGATAAAAACTTTAATTTAAATTTTTAATTTGAATAACTATATAATATTTACTGATTGAAACCTATGAAGATAATATTGCAGAAAGTCCTCAATTGTACAGTTTGCACAAAGTCGGCTGAAATAACTAGATTCGCCGGGTATGAACTTGTGCGCGATACGAGTTGCAGTTCATTGCCTAATCTAAAGTTTTCAGAAACTCAACCCTAATTACTTCGACCTTTATCGTCTGCCTTTACTCTCGACTGCTGGGTCGACAAAAGCAAATCCTCTTAGAAATTAGAATCAAGTCCGCTTACACCGCATTATTATTTTAAGCTACTGAACTCTGTCGAGCTCAAGTGCGTAGCTGCTTCGGAAAATTTTTAATTACTTCAATTAAAATAATAATCTGTTATTAATAAAAACCAGAACTTATTGAAGTTTGGACTTATCTATTAACTTTTTTTCCCGAATTTTGCTTTAAATAAACAGAAGTTTTTGCGATTACAATTAAATCATTCAAATTAATAATTTTTTCTATGTTACTATTATAAAAAACGAATAAAGTTTGGACTTATGTATTAACTTTTTTTCAGAATTTTGCTTTAAATGTACAGAAATTTTTGCGATTACAATGAAACCATTCAACTCAATAATTTTTTCTATGTTACTATTATAAAAAACGAATAAAGTTTGGACTTATGTATTAACTTTTTTTCTGAACTTTGCTTTAAATGTACAAAACGTTTTACGATTACAATTAAATTATTCATCTTAATAATTTTTTCTATGTTACTATTATAAAAAACGAATATTTATTACTAAATTTTTTGAAAATATGCTTTCTATTCATTGAAATTATTGCGATAAAAATTATTTCAGTCTTTATACATTTTAAAAATGTAATTCAGGTTTAGCTCGCTGTCTCACATCATTAACGAATATTTTCCTTTTTAATAACTGTGTATAAAACTATATAAACAATATTTTGCATTATTTGCAGATATCAAGGAAAAGTGCGGGCAATGTCAAGCGAACGAAAGAGGAAATTGAGGCAGACCCAGAACAGGAAGATGAATTCGGCTACACAGAGAGTAAGAGTTTCTTGTGATTCCCAATTTTTAATTAAAACGCGTGATCCATAAAGTCACTAATGCATAATATTTTTTACAGACAAAGTGAAGAAAAAGTACGCGCATTTGAAGAAACCCGTACTTTTTGTGAAATTAGATAGGGACCGACGAGGCATAGGCATTTCCCTGGCTGGACATAAAGACAGAAATAAAATGGCGGTTTTTATTTGTGGTCTCAATCCCAACGGAGTTGCGCATAAAGATGGACAGCTTAAAATCGGAGATGAGTTACTCGAGGTAATACAATTTTTTATTAAATCAATCTGAGTAAGAACAATAGATTCTTGCATGTTTTATGGCGTATTCATTCATGACAGTCAATGATACTTGATAAAAAATAAACTCGTAGTACGTTAGTTTTGTCCGTTTGTTAAAATGTGTTTATTAGTTTTAACATACAATTATTTCATTGGTATAATTTTTAAATTAAGTTTCTTGATGACGAGTAAACTTAAAAATATTGCTTGTAATATTATGTAAAAAAATTAACTAATTTTTGACTTGTAAACTATCTACGCATATTTTATTTGTGCGTTATTAATCTGTAACAAATAAAGTATGTTTACTTTTGTTTAACCACATAGAAATATCTTTACTACACTTGAACAAGTAATGTATCAGAATTTACTATTTCTATTTGTAGATTTGGGAAATAGATACTCGATTTTCTATAAAAATTACTACTTTCATAGTAAAAACTGCCATATTTATAGTCAAAATTAATATTCATATGGCAATTTTTACAATAAATATGGTCATTTCTATAGGGAGTAATGTATATCCCCATTCCCCAATGTGCAAGATATAGTAATCTCTGCTATACAATTTTTTTAAATTTACCGCGTTATCATTAAGTTGTACACCTACAAACAAATGAATTAAAAATTAATATACCAATCAAATCGAGGTGAAAGTTCACCTAAATTACGTTCGACAAATACTCTACAATATTCTTCACGTTTTTAAAAGAATAACTTTAACAACAACACTATTCTTCTCGTCATATTCCCAGGTCAATGGCGCTGTATTCCAAGGAAGATGTCACTTGAACGCTGCCTCGATGATCAAGGCAATGGCCGCGACCACTTACAAACTCATCATCGTCCGGTAAGTTTTCACCGCAGTCGCGTATAACCTACCGTGCGTATCACACAGTACCCCCCGAGAGCCGGACGACGAACCAGTCAAACAACGGATTACGGATTACCGCAGAAAGTCCTTTATATTTTCGGTAACGATGAGGCGCACGCGCGCGCGCTCGCCTTGACGTCACGATTCATCGAGTCGATCCTTTCGGGATCCGCGCGGCTTTCTTGTGCCGGTAGGTATAATATTATAGACGCGGCGCGACCTTGGCCTTGCGCGTTACACAACGCGAATAACGCGAACGGAGCGCGCGGCCCGGATGCGCTTTCTCGCTGCGTGCGCGCGCGCGCTCGCGGCCTATGGACGAAAATGTACGTATGTACGCGTACCTACGTTGCCCGCGCTCGCGTGCAGCACGTTACGGGAATACTTAAATCTGACAATGGCCACGCTTGACATAAGTCGAGCCTTTTGTGAATTCACGAGGCCGTTCTCCTGCGATTATCGCGAAATCCGTCTTTCGGCTCTGTTGTTGTTGTTGTTGTTGAGCTGGCTGTGTATCATTTTGAAATGTCAAGCGAGTTCGATTTAACGTCGCACTTGTTCTCTGAACGTTCGTTTGAGTACATAAATAGGAAATGTGATTTCTCGCTCTGTTTCCGTAATAATTTCTTATAAACTTATTTATTTTGTCGGTACTTATGAAATACCTAATATCGTACCACAGAATAAAACTTTGACAATTCAATTTCTGTTTTCGTCAAACCAAACATGCAGCATCAATTTTTCATATTGTAATGTTATTTTTTAATTTTTTAATTTGATGATATTTTTTCCTAAAACCCCTTTTAACAAATCTTCTTTATAACTTGTAGAAGACCGACTGGTCTAGATAATTGCGCGGTGAAGCAGGTTATTCAGTTCCCAACAGCATTAGCGGGTGAAGTGAGTATTAATTTATAATTTTGTACCTAATCTAATTGAATGCTTATAATAATTATGGCCTATAAATCAACACTTTCACACTCACAATCACACTCATTTCAGGATTACAGTCAATTCAAAGGCGTTCGAGCAGTTCCAATAAAAAAGGTAATTTTACGAAAAAAACACTTTTTTCTTAAAATATCAATCAATAACGTCGCGGACGCTATCTTTATTCATAAGTATTTTAAAACGAAGGTCGCGAAATCTAATCGCACTATTCATATTTTCAGGGTACTTACGGCTTAGGAATAATGATAATCGAGGGGAAACACTCAGAAGTCGGACAGGGAATTTTCGTTTCTGACATTCAAGAAGGAAGCGCCGCAGAACAAGTATGAGTAACTTGTATGTTGTAGTCTGCATTTAGAGAAAAGCGGAGAACCAGTTTTGTGAATCCAAAGTTTTTTTTGTGACTAACAATGCACTTACAAGTCCAGAAAATACTACATTTTTCTATCAGAATAAATTCGTTCGTAATTCATCTCTTCTCAAGATCTTCTTTAAATTAATCTCTATATTATTGGCTTATTTCCGAGCATGTGTGAATTGTTAAAATATTTTCGTAAGAAACGAAAAGTAGGTAATGCTTATACGAATTTATTGCTTAAATAAATGCCCATGAATAATAACTTGAAATTGAAGTATTGTTTGCATAATTTTGAATTTTGTTTTTATGCTCTCTTTCAAATATATTGTTATTCTTTATTTTAGCTTTGTACCATACAAATGCAAATAACGTAATAATATTGAAAATGAATAATCAACTCTTAGAAAAGTACGATAAGCAAGCATGCATAAATTAACTCGCTTATCAACTTTGCAGGCCGGCTTGAATGTTGGAGATATGATTTTAGCGGTCAACGCAGACACTGTAATGGGAGCGACCTATGACGAGGTAAATAAAATATTTAATTATTACATATGTCTAAATAAGGAAATGATTTATGTAATTTTGAAATTACTATTCCATTGTTGTATAGGCGACTGGGCTCCTTAAAAAAGCGGAAGGTATTGTGACACTGACAGTCTGTAATCCAAATCAAAGTAAAGTGGCCGAGGAAGAGCAACGAAAAGCAAGGGGAGAACCGGAACCCGCAAAAGGTAATATATTAATGCATTTTTTAACGACGACCACTGATTATATAATGCACGCTTTGAAATAGCACTGTAATATACTACCGAGTAAACGGGTTTATTATTCAATTTTTTTTTATTTATGATAACAATGCTGTATTTAGTGGAAGCAAAGAAAGAACCAGAAAAGCCAAAAGAGCCAGAGGCTCCTGCAGATCCCAAGGATTGTAAAATTAATCTCAACAAAGATACGACTATTGAATTTCCCAAGGACAAGGATAAGCCGATCGGATTTACAGTTATTGGAGGAACCGATACACCTCTCGTAAGTTATTTTTTATTTGTATTTTGTTTAAAATTTTTTTTTTAAATCTGATCTTTTAAATTAAAAGAAAAGAAACACTAAAAATAAAAATGATGACTAGAATGTAGCTAGTTCAAATCAAAAATAACAATAGAAAACAGAAAAGGTTTTCAGGTTTTGCTTAACGATATTAATTTGTTTTGTCTTCCTAATTTTACAGACTGGAGTGTTTATCCTCGACGTATTTTCCGATGGAGCGGCAGGCAAAGACGGTCGATTACAGCCAGGTGATCGCATCGTTGATATAAATAAGGAAAGCTTCAAAGCCATGGAATCAGAGAAAGCTTACCAAACAGTCTTAAGAATTACCCAGGGACCCGTAAGTTAATATGCACTTCTTTTAAAAAAATAAACGTTATCTCAACGAAGTGGCTTATTACACTTTCTGTTTTTCTTGTTTAATTGTTTTAGATAATCATGATAGTACATCGCGATGAGAAAGCAGTTGAAGAGATTGAAGTAGAGCTTACGAAGAAGTCGGGCAAAGGATCCGGTCTCATTTTGATGGGCTACAAGAGCGGCAAAGGCGCTTACGTATCTGAAGTGGTAAGGCATTAACGAGTTACTTTAATAGAATTTTAAAAAGGCCTGGTGAATACTTGATTAAATCATATACTGCATAATTAAATTAGTCGAATTTAATTTAAAAATTATGTTTAAATTTTGCATTAAATATTTTTTTTATATACGTACAAGTTTGTATTTTTATCTTGAGATTTAAAGTTCGCATGCTTTATTTTGAGAAAGAGAGTATATTAATAGACTTACTTTCTTTAATACTTTCAGTGTGGTATGACCCACCTATGTGTCTTGAATGATTATACGTTTTGTATCCATATCGATATCAAATTAAACAAAATGATTTTGATTACTTTAAAAAAATTCTATAATAATATAGAAATAACATAACTTAATTGTAGCTGTATAATTTATATTCATTTTGCAAAATCGTGCAGAAATCGTTAAAATCCCTTAATGCTTTTGGCGTCCTGAAATTCATAATTTAATTACTCAAAATTTTAAAAATTACTGAACTCAAACTTTTGCATTTGTTTGAAAATAAAACTCTCTAAAGTTTCACAAATCATTCGAAAAACAAAATAAATTTTCGCGAACTCACACACACTACCAATTACCGATAAATTCCACAGTTCGACCAAAGATTACACAATACATACAGCATTGAATCACTACCCGAAACAGACACTCGTGCACTCCATCCCAAAATCAAACGTCCATTGCAATTGTTCTTTTCTTTCTGTTCTTCGCAGGTGGCCGGCGGCAGCGCCGAGGAAAGCAAAAAAATCGTGAAGGGCGACAGAATCGTGTCGGTCGGCGGGCAAGACCTGCGCGAGGCAACGGTCGAGGATATTGCACTTCACGTGAAAGTCTCGAATCCGGTGCAGCTGAAGCTGGCCAGATACAAGTCCAAGTGACAGGTGAGTGCGTCGACTGTTGCCGCGCTCCCGCGGCGGTTCCCACACGCGGTGCATTTTTCCCGATTATGCGCGGCGAACGACAGCGAGCGAGTGCGCACGCGGCCGAGGACCAAAAGAGAGCCGCTATAACTCGAAGCGCGCGTTGCGCAATGTGTAAGAGTCGACTATCGAGTTGGTGTATAATAAGCGTGTGCGGTGGCGTTGGCGGTTGGCCGACTGTGTTGGAGGATGAATTGGACAGTATGTGGACAGTTAGAAATAGATTAATTGTTGCAGGATGTTGGATCAAGATTTTTAACTAATTATTTTTTGCGCGTTAGGTTCTTTTTACATATCGAATATATTAACATTATCTATTAGCATGGCATTTTATATTATAGCTGCCAAAATTTTTTGTTACAACTTGATTTATTAAAATAAAATTTAATTGGTTTGATCAGTACAAATTAATATTTATTTTAATACTCATTAGAAAATTATTTAATTAACTAAGAAAGATGTATGAATTGTTTTAAATAACACGATTTGTTTCTTTTACATAAGTGTTTACTGATTAAAATAAGTATTTTTTGAATTAAATAGGAAAATACTCGGTTAATTCTTGCGAGCTATTATCACCTACTTTTCGAACGCTTTGTTCTTTATCAAAGTAATTATTGTAAAATTTAATGTGTTCATCTCTTTAATCATAATTATAAATGAACAATAGAGTCTCTTCACTTAACTTTAAAGTATTAAAATAAGTGTTTATTTAAATTTACTACACTTATTTTCTTCATTGCATCTTTTGCATGCTTATATTGAAAAAATAATTTCCTTTTTATTATAAAATCAAGTTCTTGAAGAAAAGTCTTTTTATATAAGCTGAATCTTATGAATAGGATGATTTTAGATTTGCTTAAAAAAACATAGATATTTATCAAACGTAATTATTACTTCCTATAAAAAAGAAACATGTAAATTGTTCATTAATTTACGAGATCGGATAGCTTTCTAACTCGGCTTAATTACAAGTTATGACTGTTTAAAGATCGTAATAAATGTTACACTCACTAAAAAGCAATTACAAATGCCAACTAATTTTACTCATAGATATGTGAATCTTAAGTAACTTTAAATGACTTACTCTTACAGAATAAGAAGAACTTAAAATGAACATTATTTACATTAACGCATTAACAAATACATCGGAACGGAAATACACAAAGAAAAACCACATAATAATCAGCTTTGTAAAGCGAAAGAACACAATACAAAAGACATTCAAAACTTCGAAACCGTTTTTTCTTTTAAACTCTCGCACACAAGCACCAAGTTCCCGGCCTTACGTAGCCGCTAAAATCCCTCTAATAGCCTTTGAAAAAAGACTGCGTATGCCTATTTCTCAACTCTAACTGGATTGGCACCGGCTCTAAATACATCCAGAGCGCTGCAGCGTTTTTCCATACTCCACGTAACTCCCTAACTGCGACTAACTAACGACACGCGCAGCTGCGCCGAGCTCTACATACAGATACACACAACGCATGCCCATATTCTTTAATTCGCAGGCAGGTAGGACGAGGAGGAGAAGGAGGAGAACTCGCGAGCCGCTCGCACATTGTTCTCCGGCTAATCGTCGCTCCGCTTTCTAATGAGGATTCGTCGGGCTAATTATGAATTTGCATAAAGCCCGCGAGAGCTCCCGAGCGCTTGTATACGTGCATGTACCTACACCCGCGATCGTGTAACAGCCTGATAGTTACGCGACTCTGCGCTGCCTCGGCCAGCGGGAGGTATTACGGGCGACCACTCGACAATTCGTTTTCCGCGGGGAGCAGTATCTAGGGTACTCTATATTACAGAGGAGAGTGCACTGTACGCGTGCTTTCTCGCTCGCTCGCGGGCGTGTATATAGGTATACTTTATTGCCCGGTTTAAAGGCGTGTTTATTTAGCGCGAGGATTGAAAAACGCTGTTGTAAACGCTCGTTTCGCAAATGACGATATTTTACGCGCTGTGCGCGCTCGCGCGGGTATGCTCGTAGGTATTTATAATTAGGGGATTTGGAAAATGTTCTGATATTGCATTCTGTGTGTGACTCTCTTTCTTTGACTCTCGTGCACGCGCCAATTATATTGGTAAGTGCAGTTTAGTCCTGGAGTTGGGTACCTTCTCGTATGCAACAGGGTGTCCAAAGGTGAAAATAGCCTTTTTTCTATGTATTTTGACCCGTAGAACGGGAATCCATGGTCCTTTTTTTGTTCAAAGTGGTAAAAAATTGTTTAAAATGCAATTGTTTAAACAAATTAGACAAAAATAATTTTTCCGACCGGAAGTATTTTTTTTATTAAAATATAGGATATTTTAAGAAAAAAATGTTCCTTGACTTCTTTCCCCAAAATGCTTATTAAAATAGTTACAATTTTTGAACGTTTCATTTTTCAAATTCATTGTCAACTTTAGGCATTTCTTTCTCGAAAACTAAAGGTGCTACGTAAAATTTTGTAAGAACCTCTTTTGCTCAAAGTTAGTCAAAGAATCGGATAAAATATCTGAGTTGAAAAATTGTAGTTTTTCAAATTTCAAGTTTTTATTAACAAATATAAACAAAAAAAATTAAAATTCGAAAAACTTCAATTTTTCAACTTATAAATTTTATCTGAATCTTTGACTAACTTTAAGCAAAAAAGGTTCTTACAAAATTTTACGTAGCATATTTAGTCTTCCAGAAAAAAAGTCTAAAGTTAATAAATAATCGCAAAAATGAAACTTCAGAAAATAATAATTTTTTGAAACTCCGTGAGCGAAGCTCGGCTTCTCATGCGTGGATAGCGTGCGCGAAGCGCCCGATTCACACATTTTCACCATAGCGTGCGCGAAGCACTGTGCTGGTAATGTGGCCACCTTAAGGAATTTTCGATTCTCAGTCGAAACTATCTAGACATGTTATTTAAACCCTTAACTCCAATACCTCATGAGTTTTTTTTGTAAAAAAAATTACTCTCTGAATTTTAAATAAAGAATTTCAAAGTAGTTAAAAATTGGCCACTTTACCAACACTGTTGGTTAAGTGGCTACCTATCAGTTCTTAAGGTAAAGTCGTACAGTAAGTGCTTCAAAAAATGAAGACTAACCTAGCAGAGACTACCATTATGTGTTATTTAACTACGAATTTTGAAGTATCAACCGCCGTTTTTATCGGCGTCGATTGCTTTTTACCTTGCAATGCATTCGTATGGCCACTTTAGCAACCGATAAACGTCATATTAAAGTACGTAAGAAGGGCTACAATTTTATATACCGTACCATTTTTTTTCGCTCATATCACGGTAATAAAAGTGGTTTCTTTACATGCATGCACTGCTAAGAAATCAGAGTTTTGATGCTTTCGCGCATAAACATGACATTAACTTATGTTTAGAGGGCGCTAGCAGCAAAAAGAAAGCCGATTCTCTCAACATTCATTGTCACAATACATATACTGTAGGAGTTATGGCGCTCCAGAATAACGCATACAGCGACATCTCGTGTAGGTGGCCACATTACCTGCATGACCACACTACCTACACCAACCTTAAATACTTTTATATTTTTGGGATCGCTGAATATCAATTTCAAGTCAGAATGTCAAAATTCAATATGGCTGATCCAATATGACGGACCAAATTCCCCGATTCCTTCTTTAAGGGCATTCTTGGCACACAAACGTTTTTTACTTGACGATCAAGGGGGGAATTTTTTAATAATAAAGTAGTTACATATTTTAAAAACTATACCAGGAAACGAAATTTATTATGAAAATGTATGTCAACAAAGATATGAGAATTTTATTTAACTTTAATATCAAAATTTAACGAAAAATACCGATTTACTATAATTTTAATACTATTAGAACTTACAATTTGTTCGTATCTATATCTTCGAGGTATCTGTAAAATACAGAATAAATTTAATATATATATTTAATAAAGTTATATAAGATAAGTAATTAACAATTTTACCTATGATTGATTTACAGGGTTCTGCAGGCGGAACTCTGAGACAACATCTCAACCCAAGAATTACTGCATCGGCTGCATAATGCCGGCACGGAGGACTCTAGTGTGATATATACGTACGATTTAAACTAAGATAACGTAGTCTAAAACGAAATCAAACCAAAGAGATAGAAATAGAGAAAAAAGTGCAAGAGAATATATTATGTCGCTAATGTCTCTTTTGTAAAGTGAAGTACGAAACGTACTATTTTTTGAGTACTTTCAACTATTAAGAAAAAAGATGACAAAAGTCGAGTGAGAAAAGAAACAGCAAAGTGTCACACACTAGCGCTGATTTTTAGTCCTTGTTCACCGTTAAGATAAGTAAGATTAATATTATACATACATATACTATTATCGACTAGAAAAATATATAAGAAGTATTGAAAACAAAGACATATTAATGATTTGCTCAGCTATTCTTATTGTTAATAGAGCCGAGCACTGCACACTAAATCGAGTCAAAAATGACCGAGTTTTAACAATTCATAAAAAGAAAACAAAAGTATCTTGATGATGTTGAAAATTCGTACACTTAATTTCGTTAAAATCTTATACAAATGATATATCAAAGTAATTTATCAAATAAGTTTTCTCACAGATGAATAAGAGAGAACATATTGAGAACAAGTAGACTTTCTAATAGACAGAAAACAGACCTGTATTATAAAAACATTTTCTTTTATTTTTAAAAATATTAGCTACAACTTGAAGTATTTTTTTTTAAATATATGAAAAATGTTTTACGTATAATTGTCTGTATCATTAGAAAGTACAGTCATTCACTCATTTTTTCTGAGTATGTTTTAAAATATTAAGCTACTTTCTACACTCCTCAAGTTACAATAAATACTTGAAATATAAATAACGGCATATTTACTCAATAATTTTGAATCTGGTACTATGAGGGTAAAAATTTAGCGACTATAATGAAATATAAGTAAAGTCTTTGTGTAAAAATATAAAATCGTAATGATCAGCGGATCTTGATTTCTGGTATGATTTTCTAGTATGAATCCTAAAGCAAAGTGCGCTTAGATTCTGAATTTACAAGTATTTTGGAGATGTTTGTGAGTACGTAATATCTTATACTGTACTTGTTACGTTTTGTATGGTAAATGGAAATAATATAGTATGTACACTGGTTGCATTTAAAAATTATCCGTTGAATAATTTAAAAAAATCACAATGTCACAAAGGATGTGAATATTACGCTCTGTTTGAAAAAACACAATATTTTACATAAAATTTGCATTTATAATGATTATACATTCCAAAAAATTACACTGAGAATTATAATCATGCACGTGCTCATATTATAAAGTATAAACAAATGTTAATATATCCTACAGGGACCAAATTAGTTTTTACTTTTCAATTTATAAATATGATGAAAAAAATATAATGATTATTATTTCAAAATTATTTTACCGTTACTGTTTCGTTAGATGAAATCTTAAATCCTGAAACCAATTTTGTCACCGACAATTATGACGTCATATATTCTCAGTGTAATTAAAAAAAATATATATGAAATAACATTATACGTATCCATGCTGTAACAAGAAAATTCAGTTTCTGATTGAACTTTTTGGATGCACGACGCTTTACTATTAGATATGAACTTACTTGTCACACGCAACGTCCCAGTTCAACGCTCGAAATCCATTTATGGATTCGATTGCCGGCTAATAAAACATGACTCAGACTAATCAAGGCGGCCACGATATAAGATATATAGAGAGACAAGCTGCAATAACGAGCACCGTACTGACTGCCTAGTTTTTTAGTAAGAAGATCGCTTTTATGGTCACTCGCCACTAATCATTAATGCGAACCGTAAATTCTCTGTAATCACTTTATTGCCGTAAGGTCGCGACTTGCATGTCCAAATAATGCAAATGTAGGATCAAACCAAGCCCGACGCCGTCGACAGTCAAAGTTTTAGGTGGCCTGCCGTAAAATAATATTGCAAACGCAGAATTGAAGTTGACTTTCTTTTTTGTGAAGCTTAAATTATTTTTCTAATTGCACGCTGAAATTTGATTGAAGCGCTTCGCTTTTAAGGGCCTTTTTCAATGAAATTGCAATCTTTTGTAAGAATGAGATTTTGTAACAGTTTTTATTGTCAAGAGAGATAATATTTCTAAACCCTTTAGACTTGGTAACCGGTACCTTGAAATGACTATTTAAACAAAGTTTTCGTAATGGTTTAAAAATTACTATTTTAGGTTACAAATTTGTGAATATTGTAAAATTTTATGAAAAATAAATTATAAAACTATACCAGATATTATTAAGGAGTAAAGGGAAAATTCTAAGGAATATAATTATAAATTAGATAATATGTAAATACTGTAATTTCTCGCATCTACATATGATAAGTAGTAATTATATATATAAAAAGAAAAGAAAAGGCAATAAGTAGTTGCCAAAGTAATCTCTATACGTAGAGAAATTATTATACAAATTTCTATTACTAAATTGAATATATAACATTTTTTAGATACTATAAATAATATATTACGAATGATAATTGAAATTGACGATTGTAGAATTAAAGAAATCCTTCAGATATTTATATTCCACGAATGAAGCTCGACAAATAAAATAACGAAGTTCTTTCCAAATCCATCGACGTCGTGTTCCAAACGTACAACAATAACGTATGTTTTTGTAAACGTCTTGTAGTTGGAGTTCACGTGAGGCATTTCTGTTATTAAAACTGAATTTTAACATCGTAATTAAAATTAGCCTAATTGTAGACGTGGCAAAAATAGAGAGAAGAGAAATAAAGTACCGTTTAGATACCGAGAGATTTGTGCTATATATAAATAAGATACATAGAACATACATTAAAAAGAATCATTGCACTATAAACAAAAGAAATATTCCTATATCGTATATAAAGCAAGAGAATTAAGAACAACAAAAAAATCATAAAAAAGGAAAACATTACTCGAGTACGACGTATATACCGCGTGACGAAATTCATTTATAATAGAAAGGATTAGAGTAGATAGGAATTCAATCGGAACGCGAAATGTTCTTTGTTGCGAATAAGTGACATTTATTGACATAATAATATCCTAGATGATTAAATATTAACTGTTACCGTATGTGCCGTTGATTATATTGAAGGAATAAATACCAAAAAGTGGGCACGCAGAATGAAGATCGACATGACATGGGTAGCAAGTGATGACTTGCGCACGCATGGAGCACGATCTTTTAATCGAAAAACCGTAACGAATGTAAAGAAGAAAACAAAAAAGCAGCTTAACGTATTTAAACGGATATTTCAAATGCCACACATTGATTTAACTTTTTAGACTTTAAATGAACATTTCTCATTACTAACATGAATGAATTGTATTATTAATTATCAAAAATGAGGCTGATAGAGACAAACTCAATTTAACACTTTCTTTCTAAATATTTGTTTTTCATTTTGTATTTAGAAAATGTAAGTTATAACTATCGCTGTGTAAAGAAAAGTTATGTAGAAATAACATAACTATAAATCTCTTACAAGATTTTTAATATAAATTCGTAATTTGGGTCGTTATACAAATAAAAAATGTTTCAAGAACGAATTGAATTGAATTTAATCGCTTTATTTCAGTATATTTATTTTACTAATATTCTCTTGTATCGTTCCTCTAGAAAACAAAAGACTCAGCGTTCCAAAAAGATGTATTACCATGTCATTTCTACATGAATATTTTCCTTTCGAACTCATTGAAATAAAAAATAAATGTTTAGTGAATTGAAAATGAAGCAAAAGAGAAAAAGCGCGAGAGAAACAGTACACGAATCGCTATATCATCACTTATGTTGTCGTTTGCCTATATATTTCTATGCGCAAAGGCCATTCAAACCACATAAAGAAAAAGGAGAGCCGTCTCGAAGAATGACAAAATTTTATAGCGCATCTCCATGGACGATGAGGGCAAGAGTGTGTAAAGAAGCGCCGCTGCTGCCTCCACTTTACAATGTGCGTGCGTGCGCGCGCGCGCGATCTCTCTTTCTGGCGCGCTTTATCGGAAATGTTCCGCGCGTTATGCGCCCTCTTAACCGCGACGATGATCCGCGCGTCGGTTTAATGTTGCACGGACGCGTTTTATATGTGCAACGCACGCGCGCGCGTTCGCGACAACGATCAGTTGTGTGCCGCTTTTACTATACTGCGCGCGTGAAGCTCGACTCTTGTCATTTATATCCCGAAGATGACTTAACGATGGCCCTCGTTACTCTCTGATGAACGTCCGTAATAAGATTCATTTTATACATGGCGATGCGTTCCTTTTTTTTCCTCTCGTCTTAATTAAATGGCATTTACGAAGCGTCGCGCGCAAGCATCACGCGAAATAATATGTGCAATTTTAGGTGAAAGGGCACTTTTGTTAATGTTATACATATTATAGATATGCCTAATGTTGAAGCAGTTTTTGCGATTGAATTTGTAATTGATCGACTGTGTAAGTAGCGGTATATTTGATTCTCATTTTATGATGATTATTCGATTGCTTCGGTGCGAGTTTCTCATTATAGATTTGCTCGATTGAATGATGAATGATTGCTCCGATGATAATTATTGCTATATCTATGTGAAGTGATTTTAAATTATTACAAAATCTGCGGAAAACTTTTAACGTAATTATTGAAGATTCTATAAGTTTAAGATAAATCGATTACAAATTTAATTCTTGCACTTTTTAGGGACACCCTGATCTTGATTGTCTACCGTAGCACAGTGTGAATAACTCCTCAAATGGATATTTATTTTGTTACCTGTTACGATCATTTTTGTTTCTATATAGCTTTATTATGTAAGTTATCAACGCTGATACTCGTTATACTTTAAAGAAAATAAGCATATTTAATTGTCATCACCGGCGTTTTATCTGTTAGATAAACTCACGAAAGACAGCGTAAGTAAGTTAAGCGACAACCGAACCCAAATTGCATCTGCGAGTATAATATTACTTTCAATCACTATAAAACAAAGAAAGGACTTTTCGTAGACTGTCATCATTTGTCCTTGTGAAATCTAGTTAATAAAAAATGAAAAATGAATTATGTGTATATTATTTACTCTATTCCTCCACCTTTCATATTAATCCTTTAATTCTAAAGATGTTCACTCAATTATGAATTATATAATTTAAGAATATCGATTTCGGTCGGAAATTGAAATTAAAATCCGGAGAATCAACAGAGTTATCTCGTACAATCAAAGTTTTGATGTAACAATGATTTTAACACACTTTTTAATTAAAACTCGAGGAGCCTCCCCACCTGTAACCCACTTTTTTACTCCTTGTCATTCTGCAAAAACTTTCATATCGCTGATTTATCCGCGGAGAAACTCTGTGACCCGTTCCGCGATGAAACTCAAAGGTATACCGCGTGTCGGGCCTTCGTGCGCCATTCGAGACTATGCGCTATCGCGCGGAATTTTATTCCAGGAAGCTTTCCGAGATTACGGGCCGAAAATTGTCAGTTTTTATTGGCCAATTTTGTAGAAAGTCGTAGAGCGCAGTGCGAGAACCGCCCCGACACTTTTAACATTTCACAGGTCACCTACCATTATCACGCGCGTTCGGAGAGAGATGAGAAAAGAGAATTCACGTACATGTAAACGGGTAAATTCAATTAACTCCGGGCCGGCAGCTGCAGTTATGAAATACACAATGACATGTTCTGGTATTTCGAGCACATCCATTTTTTTCTTTCTCTCGTACGAATTTCCCATTTAAAGCTGAAATTACAATACAAGTTTTGACAAGGAAATTCACGTCTGGGCAATTATTATCCTGTAACTTTTTTAACGATCGCGTAACAGGCGTTTTTATTCTTTTACTTTGAAATGCAATGAACGTGTGATACAAAAAGTCCCCGAAACAGTAAAAATGGAATATAATTTTAATTTCATTACGAGAGATTACGTTTTATATGTACGAAATCGTAATGCTTAACAAACAAGTGATAAAATTACTTATGAATTGAAATAACATTTTATCGAAGTAATTCTTGACTTTTTTATTGCAAACATTTTTATTCGATTTTTTCTTAATGATAATTAGACAGAATATTTCATATTTTTTATTATATTATAAAAATTTACGCGAAAACGTGTAAATAAAATTGTATAAATGCCAGCCATAAGAAAATTATTTTATAAAATTGATTTTTTCCTCGAAAGGTCATCAACTTGCCTTTCTTATTCGATGTTTTAACGTATTACATCAAATTATAATCCTGAGCTCGATTTTTCAAAGTATTGTAATTAAGTAATCACATTGACGTAACACGACGTAACGCAAACAAACGACAAAATAAAACCACGTACCCATTAATTATGTCCAGCCTTTAAAAAAAAAACTTGGCAAGCCTGTGTATGTTATTTTTACATTGCATCAGTTCAACGCCCTAAACCAATACACGCTGAGCAGTGCAGACTTCCGATTTTCGATATCGAGCGTTCAAAAGAAAAAAAACAAATCACTTTCACCCGTTCCAATAAAATTGCAGCACCACCCGTTGGCTGATCGCACACATACGGGCTCGCGCGCGCTAGTCACAGAAATAGCTCGAGCTCTCTTTCTCCATTAGAGTACCTATATGTACACCGCGAATACACATCGCGTACACGTCACGAAAAATTTCTGCGGCTAACTCGTGCGCGCGGTATTCCCGAAAACACATTGCAACATCGCCAACGATCGAGTCATGTCGCATTTCCACACACGCGCTCGATGACGAACTGCCATAAACGCCATGGACTGCATCGCTCCTAATATTAGACCGCGATAATTTGAGAGAGTAGTTTGACGTAAAATATATAAGTGAGGAAGTGATACTTAAGTTCATATAGTTAAGACGTTAAAATGAAATCTCGTTCTTTGAGTTGGGTAATTTCTTTCGTATTAGAAAGTTGATAAATCATTTTGATTCACTATACATGTGTTGTAAATTAGATTTTTGCCAGCTCTTCTGTATTTATCATCGTTATTACGGTTTGTACTTATAAATTATGCCGATAGAGATCTAACGTAGGAGTGAAAATTTTGAAAAAAAAGTTGACAAACTAAAACGTAAAGGAATAAAAACTAAATTTATTTCCTATAATAAATAATAATGTAGATGCAATAATATACCTTTTGCAATACATAATAAATAGTTGATGTAACAGGTGGTATGCAATCGTATAACTAGAACACTATATTTTTACAAAATAAATAAAAATAAAATTACTGAAACAAGAAGTAATTAAGGCACCCACCCTGAGTCAAACTTTTTAAACGAACATAAATATTTAAGACTTTGCTCGAAATTTTCTTTCAAAGCTAGGCATTTAAATGTTGTAAAGAAAAATATAATTACACCTCATGAGTATTTTAAAATTTATTACGTTCTGAATTCTCTGAATTGCTGAAATCAATGAGTCTTTATCCCTGGTAGAAACGTTCCCCATATGTTCGCCAGATTTTACTCTATTTTATAGGGAATGGCCAATTTCTGCTTAAAAGTCTGGCCAGAAACCCCGCTACCTGTCGACGTTTTCTCGTCAGAAACCTGACCAACTTATGGTTAATGAATAAATAAATAAAAAATAACGTTTAACGAATTTTTATAATTTAATAATGATTATTATGTCATGGATTTAATAGCTTATTGTTAATAGAATGCTAAGATATATTTGGGATAGATTCGAAATAAAAACTAAAAACTTATTTCATTCAAGTTTTTTTAAGGTTAGAGTTTTATAATTAAATAAAACATAAAAAAATCAAATAAATAATCGAATAAAAATTTGCATGCTGTTTTAACGCAGAAGTACTATAATGGGATTTACATTTTCAATAATTTTTTAGGGTTATGTAAGCTATTTAGATTTTCTATAAATTTCTGGTCAGATGCTGGTTTATTTCTGGCGAACTATTAGGAAACGGATCTGCCCAATAGATCGAGAACCGACCATCTAATATGCTCAATTTTCTACCAGGGTAAGAGAATCTTTAGTACATACATTGCCTTGAGAACAATTTTAAAATATCAAGTTTACGTTCAAATAAGGAGGGTAGGTAATAGCTATGTTATAGGTGAAATGGCATTTTCCTGTATTCTTTATATGATATTTAGGGGAGAGTCTTCCAGTATGATCCCCTCCCAGTACGGATATCCCATGGATATTGGGCTTCTACCGCTATATAGCAGCATTTTAGATGTTGGATTAGATGCATGTTATGGGTCTATTAAATATGACCACAGGTTCTTATTTTACAATCAGCTCTCTGAAAGATTTTGCGATAAAAACGGAAATGCCATTATTCTTCGAGTCAAAACTTATTTCGCGAAGGGTAAAGACGTCCAACCCGTATGAAAAAACTCTCAAGTTGAGTGTTATTTCATATCCTCAACTGAATTTTTATATTGTACATTCAACTTGAGAGTTATTTCCCTACGGTAATACATAATCTAATTAAATACTAATTATTTCATATATGATATAATTTAAATTAAAATAGATTTAAACAACATACTGTTTTATAACTTTTACCCACCTGTAAAGCACCTTTCAAGCATAAAAGCAAAAATACTCTTCTATATATTGCTCATTTTAGAACTTATTAGATGTTGGAGCTGTTTGAATAATAAAAAGTACATTTTTTATAAAAAATAGTAACTTAAAAAAATTTTCAAAAATAGAAAAAAATTTTCACAATTTGATACGTTAAATATGTTGTGAATATATTAAGTTTTCATAAAGTACACGTAATTTCCGTTCAATTGATATTTTGACAAATTTGTAAAAATCGAGAAAAATTTCTTTTGTCTCATTGTATGTCAAACATATTAAAAATATGTACATTTTCTGAAAATAGACATCATTTTCTTCCAATTTATATATATATATATATAGCATTTACCTGAACGCTATTTTAGTGGAAGAAATAAAATTGAATTTTGAACATGTATTTTTCGAAAATCGGTAATTTTAGTAAATTTAGAAATAATTTTTTATTCTGATAGACCTGAACAATAAAATATACTGCATTGAGAAAACTGTATCGTAAAATTCATATCGTAAAAGTAAGGTATCGTAACTTTTACGATATTAATCGTAAAGCGAAGTTCTTGCGATCCCATATCGTAAAAATATGCGCGTGAGATATACGCAGAAACCACGCCGACCCATCTTACGAAGAGAGTATACCTATATATACCTACATGTGCATAATACACAGAACTAACACACGCATTATTGTAAAAAGTAATTAAAGATTTAAAAAACACTAGAAATTTAGAGTAGTATAGATTATAATCTCAAAGCTGACACAACATATATTGCAAAAATTACGATATGGATACGTTAAATTTTTACGATATGATGTTACGTGAGTTACGATATAGTTTTCTTAGTGCGCTAAAGGTCAGTAGTGTATTATTTTTTAATGAACAATATTAAATAAAAAATGACTATGAGAATGATGAGGGCCTATAAGGGTCGAAATCGGTCCCCATCAACACTTTTGTAAAACTCAAAAATTTGAAGAAAAAGCCGTGTGACCTCTCAGTGCTGTTACGGATCGGTAGGGTATTCTTTCTAAATATTTTTCTCATTGCTAGAAAGCTTTTACATAGTAGAACTAGCGAGTATGGGTGGAATTCTGTTTAAAAGACAATGGAAATCAACCTCGCAGGATGCATTATTCTCCGGGTATTTAAATCATATTGGGTGCTTTAAGGGGGAACTCAACTGATTTTTAAAAAATCTCTCCCTTTTTCCAATAGTATTAAAACTTCGGTAACCTTTTTTGTCATGATTGAAGAAGGTTGTAAAAACCTTTTGAGAATTTTTCACTATAATTTTTTTACTAGTCATTGGAGAAAACATATTTTTGTGACAAAAACCAGAAATTTTAGAAAAATTCCTTGCGCATTCTCCATCCAACAACAGCATTCACTTATTTTATAGAAACCTTTTTTATCAATAATAATTATTGGTGGAGCCACAAATATAGACGCCTCTGTACGAGATCCGGGACTTAAAAGGTTAAACAGACACGTCTATTGGCAATCAAAAAGCGAGAGTACGGCCATCAAACACAATTCCAACTACCTCATCCAGTATCCCGATAAAAATCCAAGAACAATGCATTACGCGATAAACTCCAGTCCCAGGGTTCACATAATTCTCCAATACTCGCGACACATAACTCCCCACGTGCCCAGTATATACATTGCGAATCGACAAGTCCCCATTCACGAGTACAGGACCAGCCAGACGTCCCCTTTCCAATATACCGCGCATCATCGTCGCGCTTCGCATACCCCAATAAACTTTCGAGCGCTACACATATCCTCCATCGCACGCGTACACATGTATACACTCACCAAAGCCCATAGCGCCAGGCCGATTCAAATGCGCGCGCTCGCAATAGCAAAGTCGATTCACGGAAAGGAAAAGAGAAGAGGAGGCGAAGGAGGTGGAGGAGGAGGGTCGGGTGAAGCCTACTTTCTTTCGTAGCGGCGGCGTCGCCGGCGCGCAAGGTGGGGACGCACCAGAAAGAGAGAAGGCCTCCCCAAGTGTCTCTCGTCAGGGGGGGGCCTCACCTGCACGCCGCGGCTCTCGAGAGTCTCCCGCGAGGCCCCGCGAGGAAAGAAAAGTCCCACAGCCGCCGTCGCGCAACGGACATGCTAAACGACCGGCCAGTGAGTCCCAGAAGCGCGGACCGACAGGCCGATTCGTCGACGCGCGATCGATAATTCGAACGCGGAGTACATAACGCTGTAGGCGCGTTCTGCAGCGCGGTGCTCTTGCAGAAGTTGGTTGTTGGATTCTTTTTAAGGAAGTTTCTCATTTTTGTGCAAGGGATAGGGAGAAGAGAGCAACGAGTGTGTGATTTCTTTTTTGTGCGCGGGAGTTGCAGATATTCTTCTACGGTGAGTTGTGAGAGTGGCGAGGATTGTATGAGATAGGGGCAAGCGCGAATGAGGTTTGAATTTTCGCGCCCCGCGATACGCTTACCGACGTTTTCACGCGCACAGTAGGTAGCTGATATAGTTTGAAAGGATTTTTTTGTTGCCATTATATGTCAAATTTTGGGGGGATTTGGAAGGTAAATTACATTCACCTCATCTCCACACAATTAATTATACTCGTGTTTTTTATATAAAAAATTATTATAATTTTTTAGTTACAATAATTAACAATTTCGTTCTTCTTTTTAATTCTGAAATTTTGAAAATCTACAACGACAAATAATCGGTAAATATAAAAAAAGCAAATATGACTTTATTAAAATTTCTTTAAAAATTATTTAATTTCTTTAATTTTGTATAAAATTTTAAATACATAATACACAAAACAATATTATTTTATCATTATTTTCAAAAATCGATTATTTTCGTAACATATTATTATACTAATTAAAAATATATAAGTACATATTCCTGAAATTAATACGCTCAAGAAAAAATATAATTTATGTCGCTAAATCTTATAATTTATTTTGTAGTTAATTAACTTCATTTCGACGGTTTTTTTGGTACTGAAAATAAAATGAATTTATCGCTAACGAAGCAATATCGTTTACGTGAATACAGACTAAAATTAAACGATATTCATCAACCATAGAAATGGGTTAATTGGTTAAAACAGAAAAGTTCTTAAAGTTACTGCACTTCGTTTGGGATAACTAACTATCCGTTCAGGCCGCAACCATTTAATGCTAAGACCAACTAACCTATTTTTCTCGTATTCTTAATCAGACGATTTCCATAAAAAAATATTCCTATCTATTCAAATTCGACATCCATATGCCTTCATCAACATCAACGCGATCAAAGCTCAAATCTAATTTCGATCGAAAGTGAAACATCACGAAACATCCAAGGCGCACACCGCAGTCCCTCGCACCGCAATACCCGTGCTCCGAAATCTCCTCGCGCGCAATCCGTGTCGCCCGCGGCACCTTTAGTTCTACTCTCTCGCGCTCGCTATAGCGCGAAAAAGCAAAAGTTACGCGTGTGCTATAAGGTACCACAAGCTTATAGGTACCTATAATTCTCCCACCTCCTTCCACTCTATTTTCGGCGAAAACCCGCGAGCAACCGCACGGAACCGCCGCGTCTATCGGACGCGTCTGCGCGCGCGCGCGGAGCGGCAGACGCTCGAAAAATTCAAATGCGCGCGCGCGTGTAGGTATCTCAAACCGCGAAGATTCAGAAAGCGTGAAGCGCCGCCGCCGCCGTCTCCGATTATTTTTATTCCGTGAAACTACGCTACACACGGGCTAAACTAGGATAACGATCATCGTGAAATCATCAGCAGTACAGCAGCCGCAACTATGTCTGCTTTTCGAGGTCAATCAATTTCGGACGCCGCGCGACGGGCGTACACATTGGGCCGATATTATTATAATGCGCGCTTATAGGTCGTTAATCATAGATATATAAACGACGGCAGTAGCAGCAGCAGCAGCAGCAGCTCCTCGTGTGTATATAGAAGGGAAAAGCCGGAAGCGGCGCGTAACACTGCAGCACGCGGCCGATCTAGGTTGCAGCAGCAGCAGCAGGCGCGAGCTCGTTACACTTTGCACCAGGCCATCATCACATGGGTGCTTATATGCTGATGCAGCTTTCGTTGCTCAAGATATCGTGGCTGACTGCGTTTCTATTTTTGGTTCGTTTGTTTACGCCGCAATGTGGGTTTATGATGGGTGCTCGCTGGTAGACTCGGGACATCGGGTTGAGAGATGTGGGAACACGGTGTAGTTTCGCGGATCGATTGCAATATTGAAGATTTGCCGCGTTGAGATGGGAAAAATCGTGGAATATTGACGAGGAGTTGTGTGGCGAGTCGGGAAAGAAACAAGAAAGTTTATGGTGATTACCGGGAGTGTA